>NMUC01000026.1:0-299265 GCA_002319055.1 Knufia petricola | reverse complement strand
CCAGACTTCACCTACAGACAATGCCGACCCCACGGCTACTGAAGACGAGACTTCACCTACGGCCACGGACGCTCCCACGGCAACCGCTGGTCAGGATACACCTGCAACCACCACTCAAGCTCCCGCGGCTACTCAAGACCAGGCTTCACCAATACCCACTGACGCCCCCACGACAACCGCTGGTCAGGATGCGCCTGCAATCACTGAAGCTCCCAGCAACACTGAGACTGAGACAGCGCCGAGCAACACCGAAAGTCAAGCAGTTGCGAGTGTTGTGAACACCCTGACGGACTCCCCGCTGGCTGACACACCAACTGCTACAGACAACTCAGCTACAGCCACTGGAGCTCCAAGCGTTACTGAAGGCCAAGCCCTAGGTACAGCCACCGAGGCTCCGACCAATACTGAAACCCAACCTGCGTTCTCAAACACTGTGGATCCTGAGCTCATCTCAACAGTTGCGAGTGGTGTAAACACCTTGACAGATTCTTCACTGCTTGAGACTGCGATTGCTACAGATGACCCAACCGTGACACAGCCAGCACAGACCACTGCTGCCGCCGATCAACCTACCGCCACGAGCGATGCCATAGTTACGCCACCGTCCAACACACAGGTTTCGCAAACCGCGGGTATTACTGGCCCAACAACTGCTCCGGCTGTTACAAGTGACGCTAACACTGCTCCATCGAGCGGACTGATTGATAGCTTGACCAGCGTCCTGTCACCTACAGATTCGCAAACCATCATCACACCACCAGCAATAACTGACAGCAACACAATTGTCACTGATGTGCCAACAAACACAGACTCGGGCACCTCTGCGTTCACGGGTACCGCACCGACAGGGACGGCGCCGACTAATACTGGTGTTACGACAAACACCAACACCAATGTCCCCACAAATAGCGGCACCAGTGTTCCGACCAACACCGGTACAGAGGGTCCAACCAACGCGAACACTGAAGGCCCCACTGACACAAAAACCGCGATCCCGACAGATACAGTCTCGAACACGAACACTGCAGCATTCATAAACACCAATACCGCCACAAACACCGGTCCAACGAACGTCAACTCGGAAGGATCTACCAACACCAACACCAGCACCGGCCAGACGAACAGCAACACTCAGGGTCCTGTCAACACGAACACAAATACGGTCCCGACAACCACCAACACTGGCGTACCTACTAACACCAACACTGTAAGCGCGGTCAGCAACACTGGATTGAGCACCAACACCAGATCTTCTCCTTCGGGCACTCCCACCAACACTGCATCCAACACCGACACTGTGTCTTCTCAGTCTGGTAGTCCTACCAACACTGTGTCGGGCACCGCAGCTGTTTCTTCGGCTACGGCAAGCACCAGCCACACTGTCAGTGCTGAGACCTCACCAAGTGTTGCTCCTTCGGAGACAGTTCCTCAATCTAACACTGTAAGCACAAGCGTGCCGGCAGTTGCCTCCACATCAAAGACAACAGCGCCGCAGACGATTAAACCAACCGCAACCAACACCAATACTGCTCTGACACAGGAAACAAGCATTGTGAAAGCGACACCAACACCGACCAAATCGAGCAGCGGCAGCGAAAAACCTTCGAGTACTGCCACTACACTGCCGTCATCGCTCCCCCGGATCATCCAACCCACGGGCGGCGTTCCTGCTCAGCCGGACAACGGGACGTTGATTCAGCTTGGCTTCACCTATGGGCTGAACTATCCGTTTGTTGTGTCAAACCAGTGGGCTGTGCAGCAGATCTTCGATTATCTACCGCCGGGTATTGCCAACGGAGTCGACATTAACACGACCCAGGTCGTTATGCAATATCTGCAACCGTACAACACGCTCAGCAGGAACGGCTACATTACGACGCTTGCTATGGCATATATTCCCAACGACCAGGTGAACCCACTTTCATTGGCCTTGCTCAATCCAAAGTCTACCTTGTACAACAACGATAACCCTACGGTGAAGACTCTTGTTGACATGCTTGACCCATCGATTCCGCTTATCGCGGGTCAGAATATTGGTGATGGTAGTCCGATCAATGCCGCCAACACTGCAACTACTTCAAGCGACAGCAGCAGTGGTGGTGCAGCAGGCACGGATGATAGCACAGGGAACTCTACTGTCAAGCCTTCATCAATTGGTATCGGCCTTGGGGTTGTTGGAGGTGCAGCAGTCTATGGTGTTGCCATGTTCATGGTTGCCAAGCGATACAAGAGGCGAAAGAACATGCACAAGCGAGCGAGCAGTGTGCAGTCAGGCAACTCTGCGCCACGTGAGACCAACACGTTGATGACTGGTGGACGCAACAGCTATGGTAGCCGACAACCTGGTTTCAACAACGCAGGCCACGGACGCAACTCTCGAAACAGTGATCGAAGCCAGCAATCGGGAAGAACATACATTTCTCCGCCAGTGATGGCAGAGAACAGCCTTGGATGGAACTGAGAGGGACAAGCATGATACCCAGCCTCCCACATCTCACGAGATGTGTTCGTCAAGCTTAAGCTCAGAACAAGCAGCCCTTTCAGCAGGGGCAAAATTTTCAACTTTCTACTTCTTTTATTTTGGAGGACTGATTTTGGGCGATGGCAGAAGAACTTGTGGGAGTGTATTGGGAAGAGAGGAGAGCTTGTATAGATGCGCTTGGATGCCTGAAGTAGGAGATATTTGAAAGTTATATGTATGAATTAGATACGAATGTAAATGTGTCAACACTCCATGACCATCTTCTGCCTCACACTGATCCTTTTACCAAGAAGAAGCTCGAGAGACAGAGAGCACTGGTTGACCAAGACGTCTATAGGACCTTCGTACCTCTTGGGGTTATGCTTGAGGGAAATATGCCATACTCGAAGAGGCATGACTAACCTGTGAGATTCTTCGCCGATTACTGGAGGCAAACGGTCTCAGCGTCGCTTCTACGATGCCCTTGCATGGCTTTGTCCACGTGCAGCGAAGAAGTGCCGACTTCGCAGATTTGTCGCTGAGCACGTCATGCGCTAAGGAAGTTACTTGTGGGCGCCAGCTCCATAATGAGCCAGAGCCAGCGGAGTGCTTTGACCAGACCACCTCGATCTCCAGATCAGCCTTTGCCCTGTATTCTACTAACTTGAAGCTTTGTGCCACAAGTCAACAGCCTCAGTCAGTCCATCGTAGGCGTTTGCTCATATGCGCCTCAGCGTTCTAATATCGAAATTACAAGTCGTCGAGCTCGTACCCCCACCTTGAACCTTTGACCCTTGAGAACCAACACCACAACTACAACTACCACTACAATTGCCACTAACGATGTCTGGAGAAAGCTCTTCCTCTACACCGCCAACTGGCGTCTTGCCAAACCCCAAGCTCAATGCTCTGGGCAAGGCTATGGCACAAGTTGATCTGGACGGTCACGACATGCCGCCTTCGCCTGCACCCTCCACCCCGAGATCTGGAAGGCAATACTCGATTGCTACGCAGCTGGTCTTCTCAGAAGGCAACGACCAGTATAATGCCTCCAGTGTGCCCATCTATCAAGTATGCGTTTCCTTGCCTTTTCCATGGCCAATGCTGACTCTTTCAGTCCGCCACTTTCAAGCAAACCTCTGCCACGGCTGGTGCGTCGAACGAATATGACTACACTCGCAGTGGCAACCCAACCAGGACCCACCTCGAGAAACATCTGGCCAAGATTATGCGAGCGAACAGGGCACTGGTCGTGTCCTCAGGCATGGGAGCGCTGGATGTAATCACAAGACAACTCCGACCAGGAGACGAAGTAGTCACAGGCGATGACCTCTACGGTGGCACGAACAGGCTGCTGAAATACCTCTCTACTCACGGTGGCATCATCGTCCACCACGTCGATACCACGAACAACCAGAAGGTCCAAGAAGTTGTCTCTTCCAGGACCGCCATGGTTCTTCTCGAGACGCCCACCAACCCTCTTATCAAGATCGTCGACATTCCAAGCATTGCAAGCATGGCACATGCCGCAAATCCAGCCTGTCTCGTCAGCGTGGACAACACCATGCTCTCTCCGCTGCTGCAGAACCCACTCGATCTCGGCGCTGATATTGTCTACGAGTCCGGTACTAAATATCTCTCCGGCCACCACGACCTCATGGCCGGTGTGCTAGCAATCAACGACGAAGCTCTCGGCGACAAACTGTATTTCACTATCAATTCTAGTGGATGTGGCCTGGCACCGTTCGACTGCTGGCTCCTCATGAGGGGAATCAAAACACTCAAGGTGCGAATGGACGCTCAGCAAGCGAACGCCATGATGATAGCCCGGTTCCTCGAGTCGGCGGGCTTCAAGGTGCGATATCCAGGGTTGAAAAGTCACCCACAGTACGAGTTGCATAATTCCATGGCGCGAGGCCCGGGTGCAGTTCTTTCATTCGAGACTGGAGACGTAACACTCTCCGAACGGATCGTGGAATCTGCGAAGCTATGGGCTATCTCTGTTTCTTTTGGTTGCGTCAACAGTCTTATCAGCATGCCCTGCCGCATGTCACACGCGAGTATTGACCCCAAGACAAGGGCGGAGAGGGGTGTACCAGAGGATTTGATCAGATTATGTGTTGGCATTGAGGATGGAGAGGATCTCCTCGATGATTTGAGAACTGCGTTGGTGCAAGCGGGTGCTATGAATGTTACGATTGATGGGGTTAGTGCACGAAACAGGACAATTGAGCAGGTAGACCCGGCCGAAGGAGAGAAGATTGCGGCTCATGCTGCAGCGGACAATGAGCCGTGATGTCTGGAGCTTTGACTTGAATTGTATGTATATAAAGAAGCAAGCGAATGTGTACCGAACGTTGACTGATAGTATGATCGCGTGAACAAATCCTGTGTCAAAAAATGATCGGAGCTGGAAATAGGTTGAAAGCCCTGAGTTGACACTCGGTGCCTCCCTTAAACACCCCTAACCGCAGGCGTGCGCAGCCAAATCTACTTGCCTGAATTGCGAGCTGACATGCCTAGTGCGCACCACAAACACGCATAGTTCAGCTGATCATAATTTTGGTATTGAATGTAAACTAAGCACAATTTCTTCCAGATTATGCACACACGCGTATTCCGAGTTCCTACAGGGACCAGGCGGCCTGGTGGCGCAATGGTAGCGCGTAGCTCTCCTACTTGAGAGTCTGTTCCTCGAGCCTAGAAAATAGGTGGAAACAAGCTGAGGCTGTGGGTTCGAGTCCCACCTAGGTCGTACTTTTTTGCTCGTTGTTCTGGGGCATCTCTCTACAATATTTTGTGTTTTACAAGTCAGGGGGGATAAAAGATGGGTTAGGAAGTGAGTGAGCGAGTTTTTTTTGCGGTGGTCCGAGTCTGCGTTGGCTCGGGAAAGAACTTTGGTGCGGCTGGCTGGCACTCACTTGTTTAGGAAGGCTCATGATGCATTAGCTTGCTGTGGCTGCGTGTCGTGGCTGCCCGCGCGATGCTGAGGCCGGGACGGGCATTTCAAGACTCGCGGTTGGAGGAAAGGAAGACGTGCAGGTAGGCAGCTGCTGAAACGATATGGAATTGAGAATGAGATTGTCGTTCATTATTTGGCCTGAATCCTGCTCCCGCTGTACTACTGTGGACGAGAAATAATGGGAATCCTATCGTGCTCCGCGCTCCTGGCCTGCACCACTGCTTTCTTGTCTGTCTGGCTGTCTGCTGAGGGATGCTGATTATGTGCTTCGCATGGAATGAGACAGCGTCACACATGCGTAATATTCTATTGCAATGATCCTCCTACTGCTCACCCTCAACCGTCCACGTTACCATCTATTCCGGCTTGGTACTAACTCTTCAACTCCTTCTTCTCCGCATCCTTGTTATCGGGGCGATAGAACTTGTTCGGCACAAACGGCATGCGACTGACCTCTGCCTTCCTCACACCCTTGCGCACCTTGACACCCACCTTCGTCCCGCTCTTGTGATATCCGTTCTTGATAAGTCCCATGGCAATGTTCTGGCCCTCGAGACTAGGACTCGGACACCCACTCGTGATCCGTCCAATGACCTCGTTGTCCTTGTCGGTATCCACGATCTCGGCGCCCTCCCGAGCGGCGGGGCCTCTCTCCACGAGGAATCCCACGCGCCGCTCACTCATCGACTTTGGTTTAGCGAGTTGCTCCAGGATCCGGCTCTGTCCGTGAAACGGCGGACTCGCGTTCTCGGTCCGGCGGTCCTTGCCTACGATCCAACCCAGCGCGGCCATGGGCGGTGTGGTTTCGGTTGAGATATCGTGGCCATAGAGACACATGCCGGCTTCAAGACGCAGGCTGTCTCGTGCCGCGAGACCGGCCCAGCGGACGATGGAAGAGTCGTTGATTATTGTCTTGGCGATAGCAGTGGCGAGGGCGGTAGAGTCTCCGTTCTCGGAGGGGATGGAAACTTCGAAACCGTCTTCGCCCGTGTAACCTGTTCGGCTGACGAGGAGGCTAGGTGTATTCATGTCACCTTCTGTTGTGAGTTGAAGCCAGCGGGACTCGCCAAAGCCAAGAGTTGACAGATCGGGTGATGTAGTCGTGTCTTCGGTGTCATCGTAGACGAGCGCTTGGAGGACTTCTTGAGCCTTTGGACCTTGGAGAGCGACTAGGGAATGGCAGTTCAGAATGTGCCATTTGAGGTTTTCGTCTGATTTGCTTTTGGAGACACCTTTCGACTCGAGGAACTTGGTCATTTGAGACTCTAGGTATGCTAGGTCTGTCTCGCGGCAGCCGGCGTTGGTGACGAAGTAGAAGCTGTCTCTGCCTAGCCGCGTGATGACCGTATCGTCTATGATACCGCCGTTCTCGTCTAGCAGACATGACAGAGATGAATGATGCTTCTTCAGCATGTTGATAGAGGAGGGAGTAATTGTCATAAGAAACTCCTCCGCTAATGGTCCCGACAGTTTGTGCTGGACCATATGTGAGACGTCAAAGAGCGAGGCGTTCTCGCGTGTCCAACGGTGCGACTCAGGATGTGATTGGTCTGGATATTCGAGAGGCATACTGTAGCCGGCGAAAGGACCCATCTTGGCACCGGCTTCTGAGTGGACTGCATAAAGAGGGGTGTGCTTGAGCTCTGAAGTGCTTGACGAGGCATGGCGCTTTTGCGGCGTCACATTGCTAGGTCTGGTGAGTTGTTGTTGAGGCCATGAGAGAGACTTGGGGCTCCGCCCGTTGTGGTCTATGACCGAGACATCGCGACAGGTGCAAAGACCTCTGACTTGAGCTTTGGAAAGCTCGTTCAGCCTTATCTGGGGCCGATTGGCGCGTATGGAAGACTCGATTAGAGTCCGCACACCTCGTGCAGGAGGCATGATGATGGCTGAAGTTATACTTACAGAGCAGCGGAAATGATCTCGATGAACGTTACAGGTAGGTATATCAACGAGGACAATCTCTTTCTGTCAATATCTGCCAATCTCAATCGCGTGTCACCAAGAGGAGCAAGAGGAGGCTCGGCACCAATGCCGAGTCACTTACATTATCAACAAGGCTGGGTCAGGCACTACCCAGCCTCGCAAATCTTGGCATCGTGTCGCGTAAACTTCTTCCACTGCACCATTTCTCTCACGTCTTTCTCTTCCCTCCATATATCTCCGCGCATGAAGAATCGCATTCGAAGCTTACGGACAGCAGAGCCTTAGCAGGCATTGCACACCACTCTTGCTTTGGGAGAAAGTCCCCGGACCACTGTGGTCACCACAGACCTGCCGAAAGGCGCCGCCATAAAAGCAGTAACGCGGCTTACGGCCTCGTGCCTCTCCTACGAATCTTGACTCGACCTTGCCGCTGTTTGCATTCTTTGCTATCTAGCCTAGAAGAGGAGGCGAGGGTTGCACTGGAGTCTCGAGGAGTAGGGACAAGAGGTGGAAAGAGGTTGCGCGATTCGTCGTACGTATACAGACATGCGATTGCTCATTTCCCATTCCTTTCTAGGAAACGAAACTGGGTAACTCGACGGGGCTTATTCTCGTGGCGTGGAGACGATTCATTCTTTTCGAGTCTGTAGCTTATGGAAAGCAGCTGGTCCACGAGATCAGTGGAAGTCCCTTCGAAAGGACCAGACTGGAGTGATGGTAGCTGAGCAGCTGAGCAGCTTCACATGATGAACACATCAATCATAGAGTCAAGCACCTAGACTGGCATGACCTCAAAGTAGCATGTTTGGTCGTTGACGAGAACGATTGCACAATTCTGATTGAAGCTTGCTCAGCAGCCACATATTCAATTCCATTTCCACTTCTGCTTCTATGTTCTATCCACTATGACTTCTGCTTCTCTGCTCCCATTGCTACTTTCTGCTTGCCCACACCTGCTGCCGCCGGCTGTCCTTGTACTATGCCCAGCAATCCATTCCCTATGAGCGCAATGACCGTCCCACAAGTCATACTCCAGACATTGATCGAGACGGCGCCGTAGGGACACCTCGGGAAGCCCAGAATCCATTCGACAGGCCACGGCAGCCAACCTCTTGGATACGTGAATACTGGCGTCTTCGCATGCCAGAACTGCAGAAACATCTGCATCCCACTCGTCATGACCCACCGCGCAGCGTTGGCCTTGGTATCGAACGAGTTCCTGTGCGCTGAGACGTCCGACGCTGCTCCTCGTCAGTATTTTGCCTCTCTCAGATCTCTCTCGTGACTTACCCTTCTGATCGTGGGCAGCCATGGCCTTGTCGTGTTCTCTCCGTACCTTGGCCCACTTGGCGAAATTGTCCTGCGCGCTGATGGCGTTCATCTCTTTCTTCAGTCGTAGCACCTCATTCCGCAACTGGCGTTGGTCTTGTGCATCTTTGCTCGAGGACAGCGGGAGGCGGGCTGAGAACTGCCATAGCTGAGAGATTGTTTAGTATGCTGACTGACCGAGTCGTGTGTCTCGTCACTTACCACTTCATTAATTGTCTTTGCGCCCACTGCGTTGATGACGAAGAGAAGGACTTGGATTAGGAGGACCAAGGTGAAGATGGAGATCATTGTTGCTGCTGTATCATGGTCTTGCGTGTGTAAGATTGAAAGGGCTGGTCAGGCTCGTGAGTAGGCCTGTTTTGGCGGGTTGGAAGGTGCTGGTGTACTCGAGTGCTGGATAATTTGAGGGTGACGTAGCAGTGCGAACACGTTGGTAGGTAGGCGCGCTAAGAGTGGCATGTACCTTGGGTGCCTTTTTGTCACGGGTCACTCGTCTTCTCTACTAGCTATGTAAGTACCTGGCACGACGATGGGCCAATACACCTCATGTTATTACTCCTATATCTCTACACCGTTTCGAAGGGCCACCAGCTGAACTCTGCGCGCGTGTCAGCCTCGACAGTGTCGTAGACTGTATCAAGTGGTTTTAAAGAGACGCTTGTAACTAACCAAATCACTGGGCGCGTCGCAGCAGGAGACGCCACGGGCAGGATACTTGGCAGATGACACCATGAGGCCTTCTGACAGGCGAGCCGCCGAGGTCTCTGGCCTTTGATCGCGCGAGTCAAGGAAAAGAGATACCACGGTGGGTGGACAAAGGGGATGGTCGCTCAGCAAGGCGACTGATCAATTTGACCTGCGTTGGCGATTTGTCAGTGGTAGAGACTCTCGTCCAGATGCAGGCAGGGACGCGTTGAGCGGATCTGATCTCTGACGACACGTCCCTGGATGCTTGCGTAGAACAGATAATTGTTTGCGGTACATTTCATTCCAGCATGTTTCTATGCTTCTTTGATTCAATCATGTGCGCCAGACATTCGATGCCTTCGATTATGAGTCTGACACCACTCAGCTTCTCTTCACGGACTATGAAACATCGCACCTCCACATCTTGTTAGTGCTCCCGTACACTCGAACCTCTACTGCTCCAACATGACCAACCTGGTGTCCAACGGCAGAGCTCAACGCGGCGTCCTCATGGTTGGATGTCCGACAACTCGGAATGAGAATCGCTCTCGTCATCGGCCTCATCCTCCTCCTCTACCTCACCCCAGTCCGTCGCCGTGTAGATTCGACTTGGCTCGGCATCTGTAATGGCTGGAGCTGCTGCAGCTGAAGCAGATCGGACAGGCAGAGATTGCTCGCTCTGCTCATCTTTCACAACTACAATTCTTGTGGCAGCATCGAATAATTCCTTTGCCATCTCAAGAAACTTCAGTATCTCTGCTTGTACGCCTTGTTTGAGGTCACTGAATTCTCTGCCTTTGCGCGAGATCAGGTAGCCGCAGTCCCGCTTGAATGACTCGCTGGATTTGCCAAACCCACCGAGTGCATCACGCTTGATACTTTTTAGCATCTTCTGGAGACCATATTTCATGGTGGTGTGGACTTCCTCGAACATGTTTCTGGAGTTGTCTTCAAGATGAGTCTTCATGTTGGTCTTCATTCGCATAAAGGACCCAATGCCACGTTCCACCTCGCACTCTTGGTAGACGCCAACCATTTCACGTTGGATGATCTCTTCGCAAACTCTGTTGGCTGCTTTCTGCTCGGTCTTGATAGTCTTGCCGACGCCACGAAGGATCTCGGCCAGGTATCCGTCGAATCTCTTGAGCTGCTTGTGGAACATAGCTCTGACAGTTGATGTTGTACCCTTCGCAGCCATGACGCCGTCGAAGGCTGTCCCGAAGACGTCGACCTTAGTCCTACATTGCTCCATGCCATCGTCAAGCATCTGGTAGATGGCTCGGTTGAACACGTTATTCCACTTCGGGTCGAGCTCGCGCATGAACGGTTTTGCAAGGTCTTCATTGAAGTTGTGCTCTTTCTTGGTGTTCGCGAATCGACCCTCACGACGTACTGTAGCTTTGTAGGTGGCCCAAGCAAGACCTGGCGCTTCGGACTTCCGAGGAGCAGCCCACTTCTCAGCTGTCAGTACAGCCTCACTAGTACCACTTGTTGCAGCGCTTGGAAGGACATCGAGTATCTTGGTAGTCACTTCGAATTCGATGTTGCGCAAGGTTCTCTTAAAGATATGTAGAAGTCCCTGTTGTGGTTAGTTAGCTTCATGTATATGTCATACGAAAGGGCACCATACCTTGACTAGATCTTCGACCATCTCCTCGTGCCTCTTATTCTGGCGGTGTGCCTCCTCATCAGTGATGAGCGCAGTATCGTCGCCAGAGGACCACAACTCCAGTGAGGTCAGCAAAGACTTGACCTTCTTGGTGTGAGCCTCGCCAGCCACGATCATCTCTGCTGCACCGATGTTGTATGCATGGTTACGAAGCGCAGGTATGCCGGTCTCTTCCTCAGAGTTGAAGCATGCTGAGACTTTCTCGTCTTCCATGTTGCCTCTCAACTTCTGAAAGCCCTGAGACGAGACACAGAATACTGGGAGCGTCTGGTTGGAAACCTCATCGTGCTGGACCTCGCTGTTGGGGTCAAATTCCATATCATCCTCGGCTTCGTCACGGTTGAGGTCTTGAATGCCCGCAGCGAAGTCCTCGTGGATATAGCTGGACGAGTATTTGTTACGTGCGAGCACACACGCCGCCCATTCTCGCTCTCGTACCTCTCCGGCTATTTCTTTGAGCTCTACCAGACCCTCTTTGTGCTCCTTCTTTTTGGCCATGAGGTCCTTCTTGTCAATCTTGATCTTGATTCGCAAGTCTTTCAGCTCCTGGAGCTGCTTTGCAACGTCAGTGGGCGTCAAGGGAGGCTTAGTGGTGTCTTGGTTATAGCCTTTGTTCGTAGTGTGCAGGAGTGGGCTGGTCGTTGGAGTCGAAACGGGCATTGGTGTCGACGCTTGCCTCCTCGAGGGCGATAGGTATGTTTGAGGCAGGTATTGTTGAGTTCGACTCTTCTTCGGAGATTGAAAAGGACCGTCGTCGCGTGGGCGCTGACGCTTATTCGGACTTGACGCTGTAGTAGATACCAGGACTGGTGGATAAACAATGCTGCCCTCGGCGCCCAAGGTCTTCAAGTCTTTGTATGCTTTCTCTTTCGACATAGCCTCTTTAGCCTGATCACCTAGACTTACAATATCAGCTTCCAAGGAGGTAATCGCCTGCAGGAGAGCCGTGCGGTCCCTCTCAATCTCTGCTTTGGCCTTGTCAATGGGCTCGATATCTTTGACGAAATCAGCATCGTGTTTGAGCACACCGCGAACTTCTGAAAGGACAATCTCATCAGTTTTTGAACAGACGAACGTCATTCGGCTAAGCGTGCCGTCTCGCTGAAGCTGGCGCTTGAAGCCCTCACCAAGGAGATACCTCGCACTTTTATCGTCCACGGCTCTGATGATCGGTGCTACCACCCATAGTGCCGCACAGTTCTGGATGTATTTTCTGGCAACCACAGCACGAGCGGCATTGCTGTCGGCGACACCGGGTAAGTCAACAAGGACACAGCCAGTGGCGAGTACCGGTGCTTTTGTAGAAATGCTGACCCGTCGAATCATCGGCCAAAACTCGATTTCGGCATTCGCGCCAACCTGCGAGTTTGGTGTCTTCTCTTTGCTGTCGATGTACCCCTTCATGACGTTGTAAAGAGCCAACGCCGACTCTCGCTCGAGTTCAATGTTGTGACCAAGGACTTCAGCAACCCTTTCCTCCTGCATGAGCTGCTCCACGCTGACCTTCGCCAGGTCCTGAGGCATGATATGTGGGTAGACTGCCTTGATCTTTGAGTAGGCGATGCCAGACTCTGAGTCTTCATCGTGGATTGAGCCTGCGGCACCTTCGACATCACTAAGAAGGAGATCGAGCTCTTTTCTCCATTCAGCCTGTGAGACGAATTCAATCGCTGCTCGATACGGCAGTCCTTCTTGGTCGTTCCATGAAATCTCTGTGACAACTGCTGTGCATGCACGCATGCAATTTGTGGGAATCAACTGTTTCTCACCAAGGAGAGCATTGATCACCGAAGACTTCCCACTACCTGTTGCGCCAACAATACCAATGATTAGCTTTGGAGAATCTGAAGTTATTGATTGCAGTTGACGCAACCAGGGAGCGGTGATTATTGTCGCAGAGGCACCTGCTCGTTGCAGGATTGCTTTCAAGTCGGCCAAGATCTTTCCACCAGTCTCGACCTCCTTGGTGGTTCTATCGAGGTCGGACTGTATGGTGGCACCTTCGCGTCGCGGCTGTAGGACTTCGCCCTTCATGATGAATGAGAAGAAGTTCGACACAGGCAGAACGAAAAGATGCAGGGTAATCACAGACTCGAGAGAAATGATTGCAAAAAGATGTGTTAGAGATTATAAACAAATTGTAGAAACATGGCATCCTTGGCTGTCCAGGTAACACAGTGAAAACAGTGAAGATGATGTTGCATTCTAGGACGACAGGATCACGGATTGAGAGCAGCGACGAGCACTTTATCACTTACCAGACCTTCACTTTTTCACCTATGATCGTCTGAGCACGACCTTGCGTACTTACGACACAACATCATGGAATGAGGGGTCTAGTCCATGCTACACATCTCACACTTGGTGAAAGAGCGAAGCTAATGAGCTGCTTCTGAGCAGTCGTCGAGGTAAACAAAATGTTACTGAAGAATCAGAGATGAAGTCGCAAGCTCGGCCAGCTTGCGGTGGAAGGAAAGACTGCGAGCTTGGCGCGCCTGGCTCAAACGCCTCACGCGTCGCTTTTGCTTCTTCACCTCAACGTTCGATCTGTGAACACAGCGTGCTATAATGCTTGACGAGCTTGTGATCGAGGAAAGAACTTTTGACGTACCCAGAGCTGGACAGTAATGCTCAATCGTTGCCTGGAATTACAATCACGGCAGATGTGATTGCCGCACGCGTCTAGTCCTCCCTGCTTAGATGATCGCGTATCGTCAAGGGCCGAAACTTTCTGATACTTTGCGCGCAGTATTCTGCAGATGCCACATTCAAAGGTGGCACAGTATGGATGCTGAGCCGCCTGCCAAAAAGCAGCGTCTCGAAGTGAATCATGCTGAACAGATCAGAGCTCAACGTTCAGCATTCTTGTCCACATTGTCGCGAACAGTATCACCACCACGCAGTAGATCAAGCAATGCTCCAAAGTCAACCTCCTCTGACAAGGATAGAAGACAGAAGCGACCGGAGCCAGTAGCATCCCTTCCGCAGTCGGAGGGTAGCCGTGCTGACGGCCACACTGACCTTCCTGACGGTGTCGGCCTCACTGCGCCTAGCAGCCCTCGCAGAGCTGTTCGGTCACCGTTTCAGCTCACTCGAGTACGGGGTCTGCCAGCCAAAGACAACGTCGAAACTGTCAGCCTCCATGACATCCTTGGTGACCCGTTGATCAAACAAGCATGGATATTTAACTTCTGCTTCGATGTCAACTGGACAATGCAACATTTCGACGCAGATGTGCGGCATCTCGTCAATGTCAAGGTAATACATGGTTCGTGGAAAAACGAGGACGGGAACAGGTTAGGCATCGAGCATGATCTGAAGACGTGGAAGAATGTGCAGGAGATCCGAGCATATTTACCGGACCCGTTTGGTACTCATCACAGCAAAATGATTATTCTCTTCAAGCACGATGACAGCGCCCAAGTTGTCATCCACACTGCAAACATGCTTGAGAAGGACTGGGACCATATGACACAAGCTGCGTGGAGGTCGCCCGCTCTGCCACTGCTGCAGAGGCCCAAGGACAAGAAGCAAGAGGTGGGAAAGATAGGCACTGGCAGTCGCTTCAAGCACGATCTACTACGATACCTCAACGCTTATGGTGGCAAGCTGAAACCACTCTGCGAGCAGCTACTTCAGCACGACTTCTCGACAATTCATGCTGCTTTGGTCGCATCTGTGCCATCTTACATCAAGCCTTCTGATCCTTTAGATAAGCGATGGGGACATCTTGCCTTGGCTGACGCACTATCTGCAGTCAAGTCGTCCAAGCCAGTCGAGTCATCAGCTGCTGAGCAACGACTTGTGTGTCAAGTTTCTTCAATTGCAACACTACCAGCAACGTGGCTGAGCAACACGATTGTAAATGCGGCGTCCACCGCGGCATCAAGGAACATCACAACCTCCATTATCTATCCAACACCTACCGATCTACGCAATGCTCTGACAGGCTATGCCACTGGTGGAAGCATTCATACCAAGACTGCATCCACAGCACAGCAGAAACAAGTTGCAGCCTTTCGCCCCCAACTGCATCGATGGGGCGCAAAATCTTCTGTTTCATCGGCCCAGGCTGGCCGACACATGATCCCTCCACATATCAAGACCTACATCTGCTATAGTTGCAATCCATCAGTGGAAACACCAACCCCTGACATCGACTGGATATTGGTAAGCAGCGCCAACCTAAGCACGCAGGCTTGGGGCACAGCACCAAAAGCACCAACCACAGGAAAAAGAGCAAAAGATCCAGGAGAGCCATTATCACATATCTCGAGCTTCGAGATTGGCGTACTGGTCTGGCCGGAGCTCTTCCTTGACGGGACTGACAGCAAAGTTACAGCCCGCATGGTTCCGACGTTCGGTAAGGACACGCCTGATCTGCCTCGGACTGTTAAAGACAAGAAGGATGAAGTTGTCATTGGAATGAGAATGCCTTACGACCTTCCACTGACGCCGTATGGTCCGAATGAGATGCCATGGAGTCCGTCGGCAAGCTATGATGAGCCCGACAGGCTCGGACAGACATGGCCATGAGGCTACTTGAAGACGAGGACGCAACATGAATGAGCTGGGGGAGAGCTGGACTCGCACAAACGTGCCAACATGATCGAGATGTAATAGTACGGCCAAGATCAAGATAATATAGCTAGTATAATATTAGTGGTAAGCAAATAGAACTATGCTCCGACTGAGGAGTCACCTCTTTCATGCCTCACCTTGAACAACAGTCCGTACAGCCGGAGCACGCTCAGCTCGAACTTCATCGTCCTTGTGCTTGATGTCCCCACCCCACATTCATGACTGGGTGAGCCGAAAGTGTTGCTGCGACCTTTGTTCCTGCTCAAAGTGATTTAGATAGGAGTAGTACGACAGCCTAAGGATCGGCACAGGGGATACCTGATCCCATTCAGCTCGCAGGACTGCACAACTGAACATAAGGGACGAGCACCAAGGTGACACGGCTATAACATGAGCTGCACTTTATCACACGCGAACACACTCTCGAGCACCAAGCAGAACAACAGCAAAGCGCTTGCTTCAATACTCATATAGATTCTCGCTCACGCAGCGCATTTCGCAAAGATATTTCCACAGCATAGCCCCCACCCTTGCCTTCACTCCTCAACCCTCCTTGTCCTCCTGTTCCCATTCGCCTCACAGATCTCTGTCTCGGATCCATTTTCCTCCTCTCCCGACCCAGTCATCCTAACCTCACGACGGGCGTGGTCGAATCATACAGTCGATACCACTAAGCGCCGACGGCCTCAGGCGACTTCTTCGGATCGTAGCCGTATTTATCCTTGAGCTCGTTGACGAGCGCGACGTATTTCTGCTCGGCTTGCTGCTGGGTGACGCCGTCGTCGACGACTTTTTGCCAGGCCTTCTTCTTGGCTTTGCCCTGTGAATTGTTGCGTTAGTGTGCGTGCTATTGTGGTGGGGGAGGTGAGATGAGATGGCAGGTGCCGCGGACAGAATGTAGTCCGGCTGGGCTGTGGTGGGGACTGTACTGACCTTCAGGTCGAATGTGCCTGGTGCAGGCGCTTTGTCAATGGGCGGGTCCTGCTGGGCTTGCTTGAAGTAGGCGTATAACTAGCAGGAAGCCTGGTTAGTAACGCGCAGCCTAAGTGAGCACGGTGCTCGACGTTACCTGCAACAGCTCATCTTGCGAAGGCTTCTGAGTCAATTGCTTCGAGGCCTTCACGGCGTCCTGGAATGCTTTGCCAGGCATAATGATGGTTTCTGGTTGTGGATCTTTACTACTGCGTCTTGACAAAGTGCTGGTATGGGAAGGAAAGCAAAGCTATGTAAGGTGAGAAAAGCTATGTTGTTATTCAAGTCTGTCCTCAAGCCTGCTGCGGTTGGTCGCGGTACTGAATTGCTTGAATGCTCACTCTAACTTTATGGTGAGACTTCACGTGGCACGTTTGTTGCGCTGAAGCCGAAATGACGTACAGAGCGTCACCCCCACCAGAAAGTTTACGAATTGACGTTCGAACGTGTGGGGTAACACATTAGCTGCTGTGTCACGAGCAGGGAAACGTTGTTCGGATGAGGCTATGCTGCGTGCCATGACATGACCACGTTCAAGAGGCCAGGGACCAAGGGGGGTAAAAGTTGGCCAGTCTCTGTATTCAGCCATCAATCGCGTCAGGTATCTAACACCATGTCATATTCAATAACCCACCATACTCCTACCCATCAGAGGATCGACCACTAGTCGACACCGATGGAAGCTAACCTGGTCCTGCCGTAGCAGCGGATCAAGCTGGCAATATCCGCACCGGTCAATGCATGTCTCGTCGCCCCAGATAGCTGAGATTAGCCTTCTGACGTGACAGGCAGCTTTGACCTGTCAGAGAACATACGCGTCTCAGACACTTGAAGGCGCTCTAACGCTTGCTGAGAAGCCAAGGAGTCGTCAGAAACTCACCCGATGGGCTTTACCAATCCACCGCCCACCCATTCTTCTCGAGAAACTCGCTGCAGGCGTTTTTCAGGCCGACGTTGCTGACAAGCATGTCCCCCGTCAACTTCACTCTTGTCAGAGGGTCCAACCCGCTTTGCTTCAGATGCTGTAGTAATCCAACGCGTTCGTAGCTCACCCCACTAGGTGTAATGACCGGATCGTGCATGACCTCGAATGTGATTGGGTCAATCATCCAGTCGGGCACCACTCGCTCTTGCGTGTCGGGACTGTCACTTCTGGCAAAAGCAGCCCTGATGTTACGGCGCCGCTCGTTTGCTTCTGTGTGCAGTTGCTCGACTTCCTCGCCGCGTCCCATCTCGCCGATTTCTTTCCATTGGAAACGCTGTTCAACGTCTGCCAGGTCTCGCTCGAGCTGCTGGTCGAGCATGAGTTCAACGGTAGCAAGCGTGTTGTCCATTTCGCGCAGTCGTGCCGTCTCCTTAGCCTGCCACACAGCTTGTTTCGCTCTCAACACAAACTGACTCACAACTTCTGCGGAGCTATCTTTCGTCGCCAGACAGATCTTGTACGCTTTCTGCGCCTCCGTGTGTGCTTCGCCAACGTGCCTCAGGTTGAGTAGTGCTTGCGCCAAGTAGTAGTGTGCTTTCATGGATTCATGATCGAGCTCGACCGCTTTCCTGGAATCTTGTTTGGCACCTTCCCAGTCCGACAGCCGTATCCGAGACAAGGCGCGATTCTGGAAGAGCTTGGGGTCGTTCGAGCGGACGGAAATAGCCTGCCCATAGAAGTCCTCTGCTTCTTTATACTGGCCTGCCTTGAAGTATTCGTTGCCCTGCTCCTTCAATGCAAATGCCATGTTCTGTCGAGACAAGCGTCCTGTTTCTATGCTTTGGCCACAGTCTCGTCAGGTGTAATAGGGGCGGGAGGAAACGTAAGCACGATTCTATTGTGGAAAAGTGGTAGTAGGTGATATAGATTCTGCAGGGGGAGTGGCAACGAGGAGCGCGCTGTTGGACGCAGAACTGCGGTCAGCAAGGCAGTCAGGTGTTAGTAGGTAGATGAGAGCAGAGCACAGCGCGGCGCAGAGACTAGAGCAGGTGCAGTTCTTGTCGCGGAAGACGAACGTGGTTGCGCATTGTGGCAGTAAAGTGTTTCGGCAACTCCATTGGATAGTATGTCGGCTTCCGATGCGCCAGAAAGTGGTGGATGGACATGGACACAAGAACAAAGAAGACGTTGGCTGCCTCTCTCACCGAGGCAGCGCAATCTTAACCCCCGGCCAACTTTAAAGGCTGTCCAAGTACTCAGGTCTGCATGCAGCTTCTGCCTTGCAGGAATGCACATCACTCAAGAGCATAATGGGTTGGGGTGGGCAACGTGATGGAATAGTGGGAGACGCAGTAGGGGAAATTGGTGACCCATTCGGGAAATATAAGCGAGCCTTTGCACCCTCCCTCGCCTTCCTATTACTTGTCACTTTAGCAGCAAACAACAAAGGCAAAAACGCGGTAGGAAGTCTCGCTACCAGCTGTTGAACACATCCCCATGTGACTATGCTTCTGCACCAGAATCGGGCTGTTCGTACGGACCTGGTTGCCTGAGGCCTTCCAAATGCGATCCAAATTATCAGATACGTCCAACGCTTACACCTTTTGCGCGTCAAACTGCTCCTCGTAGTTGCTGATGTCCTTGACCTTGTCGGCTGAAGCACTGCCCTCGTCGAATCGCAGATCAACCCATTCCTGCACAAGCTTCTTCGCGAGCTCAAGACCAATCACTCTTTGTCCAAAGCACAAAACCTGTGCGTTGTTCGAGAGCACCGATCGCTCAACGCTGTATGGGTCATGAGCCGTCACGGCTCGAATGCCCGCCACTTTGTTCGCTGAGATGGCAACACCGAGACCGGTACCGCAGATGAGGAGGGCACGGTCAGCCTGAGAGAAGGGTTAGTAACGAACCTCCCTGTGAGGAGAGACACTCCGGCTGGAGGCTAGGAATGGACTTACTTCTCCATTCTTGACTTTCCGCGCGGCTTCAACTGCAGAGTGTGGGTATGCCTTGTCGTCCTTTGCGTCCTTGACACCGACGTCGAGAACCTCCTTGACACCTTTGTGCTTTTGGAGGGTCTCTTTCAAAGCATCCTTGTATTGTACGCCTGCATTGTCGCAGCCGACAACAATTCGAAGAGGCGTTGATGCTGGATTGCTGGCCATATTCGTCGTAGGTGCTAGTTTAGTCTGCTTTGTAGATGCGTATTGCTGTTCTGTACGATCTAGTACTTATCACGGGCAGGAATATGAGTTTTCAATCAGGCACCAGGCGGTCTTCTTATTGAGATCACAGAACTACGTTGAACCCACCGTCCCGCCACATGGCATTCACTCATTCCACTGCAGCTCACTAGTCAGAACCCCGGTCGGCTGTTTCGCCGACGTCACAAAACCAACGCACTTCCCCCAAGTTTTTTCGCGGTCGGCGGTTCCCCGAAAAGGGAAGCCGGGCGACCTCCGTACGGGCTACTCCATTCCATGCATGTCCTCCAGCCACGGTCTACGCGAGCACCGCCGGGTCAGCTATTTGAACACAAAGACAGTGAAAATCAACGACGGCGTTCTGCACGACTCGTCAAGTCCTTTGGTACGAAGCTCGCTGTGACACTGACCTTCAGAAACATCTTGGCGTCCTGGCCAGCTTCACGGACCCCACCAGGCTGTGGACATATTAGTTACTGCTCATAACACCACCAGGGGTAACCTTTGACATCTCTCACATCACATTCGCCAATACAAGGCCTGCTGGCAGACAATCATACACGATGGCGACTTCCAAACCATCAGCATACCCTCAACTGCCCTCAAAACTGGTCTTGATGTCCACGAAAGCCTACTTCTCACCAGAACACACGATATCGTACCTCAAAACAATCCTCGATCCATCCTCAGGCATCATACCAGTACCTAATACTGACGTTCTCTTCGGTCTAATCCCAGACTTTCTCTCACTGTATCCATGTTCACAACTCCTCTCCGAGCATGCCAAGTCACAATCCACCTCTTCCAAACACCCACAACTATGGCCACTACACCTCGGTGCACAGGATTGCTTCTGGTCGGCTGAATACGGCGCCTACACAGGTGAGATCGTTCCGCCTGCGCTACAGAGTCTTGGCGTCACGATCGTGGAGCTGGGTCACGCTGAGCGACGGAAGATGTTAAGCGAGACAGATGAAACGGCAGCCAAGAAAGCTGCAGCAGCGAGTGAGCTAGGCATGGTGCCGTTGGTATGCATCGGTGAGCTCGGTGCACCAGATATGCAGGGACCGATGTCTGCAGCTGTGGGCAACGCCATGAAGCAGCTACACTCACAGATCACATCCTTACTCAGTGCGGTGCCGCTTGATGCGCCTGTAATCTTCGCGTACGAACCCGTCTGGGCTATAGGGGCGGCGCAGCCAGCAGGCGTGGACTATGTTGGACCGGTCGTGCAGGCGATCCGGCAGGTTGTGGCAGACTTCGAGGCGAAGAAGGGCAGGACAGGACAGACAAAAGTCGTGTACGGCGGAAGTGCGGGGCCGGGACTGTGGAGTGGGAAGACAAACGGAGGCAACCCACTGGGAAGCTGGGTGGACGGCATGTTCTTGGGGAGGTTTGCGCATAAAATTGAGGGCGTGAAGGCTGTGGTAGATGAGGTTGTCGAGAGTATGGCCTGATGACTGGATTCGCAGGGGTCATCTATATTGAGCTGCCGCCCGGCTTTAGTGGATTAGTCTCCACTGTTCAACAACAAGAGCGTTGGAAAAAATGCCGGAAAACACTGCGACCAAGTGAGACATAGGCAGTGATTGATTTAATCACAGTCATCGTGCAATGTCACGTGATGAGTATTTTATCTCTCTCAGTGCTCAGTTTATCCCTAAAGATGCAGTAGTCTCCATAACAGATAATCAAACATGCTACAATCATAGCTTCTCTAATGCTGACTCATAATATCTATCTATCTAAGTTCACAAAAGGGAACATATCCAAAAACATATTGTCGTACAGAGAGAGATGTCGTCAGGAGCATCAATTCAATCAATCCAGTCCCTAGTAGCATCGCATACTCTCTCTGCCAGAGATCAAGCAACAGCCTTTGAGGGCTGCTCGGGATCTTCGTGAGGCAGCTCCGACGGGTCTTCAGCCAAAGGCCTGACGTCGTGGTTCAAGAACGGACGCAAACCCTTTGATTCGTTTTTCAACTCAGCCTCAAGACCAGGTCTAGGCAGCTCGAAGGTTTCTCGGACACGGCCGTAGGAGATACCACCAAGTTGCACAAGAGGCCTCATTTTCAACAGGTCGATATCGTCGCCTGCCTCGTCGAGGGCGTCCTCGCGTACCCAGAACCGGGTAGCTTGAATGATGGCCAAGGAGCCGTGCGGCTTGCCGTTTCTCTCGTGCCTGTAGTCAAGTTCTTTCATCTCCAAGAGCTTACCTTCTATAGAGAAGATCGCGTCCTCGACACGCTCGGCTTTGACCGTGGATGACGGCGCTGATTTGAAGCCTGACAAACCCCACTCCGAGACGCCGTGGGGCACATCGAGCGAAGTCGCATTGACGGCCTCGACCATGTGGTCTGAAACAACGCTGATCACGCATTCACCAGTTTCGATCAGGTTTCTACGTGTGTCCTTGGGCCGGCCTGCACGAGCCGAGAACCCGATTACGAGAATGGGCGGATCATGGTCGACGACCTGAAAGTAGCTAAAGGGGGCAAGGTTCTTCTTGTCGTCCATAGACACAGTGCTCACGAAGCTGATTGGTCGGGGTATACCTGCGATGAGGAGTTTGTAGTTAGATAGCATGTCCCTTCCGACCTGGTATGGGTCAATCTCGACGTGTTGCAAGTGCTGGCCGGACTTGTCGTTGACACCTTCCCCGTAACGCCATGCTGGATCTGGTGTTTGGCTAATCTCAACGGCTAGCGAGCGCTTGAAAGCTGATCGGCTAGCTTGGATCTTGCCAAAGTCGCCATGTTTCGATTTCAAGAGGAATGAATTGCTGACTGCGTGGCTAGCCGCCTGTGGTGATGTGCGTGGGGACTTGTCTTGAGGTAGTGAAGGAGAAGCAGATGTATCATGTATTCCGCGGATCTGAGATCTCACCACTCTGTGGCCGTCGCGGGGTCGAAGTATTTGACATTTGGTGTTCAACGGCAACCTTCTAGGCATCCTCGCCTTGTTCTGCTGGATGCTCACGTTGTAGATGACACTGCGACGATAGGAGAGGACGCAAACCAACACACTGCAGAGAAGTCGGCTTCTACTTCGATTCGAACTCTTTTATCTACTGTCACAACCTAGAATTCTACACTGGTCGGAGTCTGTTCTACAATGAGGAACGACCAAAAAGGTTATTCCGAGCAGAGTAAAGCTCAGCGTCTCGATAGTACCTACCTTTTGGTCTGACGCGTCCGCGTAATCAGTGCTTACTTAGATAAGCAAGTGTCAGCGCTCCGCTTCGAAGATCACGCCCTTTAACGCTCGGAGGCTAGGGTTATCGATGAAGTGGCCCTGATCGCCTGAAGAGGTTAGCGTAGTCACAGTGCAATAACTCCATAAGGAGAGCCGTGTAACACCAAACAAATTCCGAGCCAGATGGCTTTATAAGCAATTCGATATACACCATCCAAAAGCGCGACAGCGCACGACTAACACATATCAGTAGAAACAATTGTCTTTTCCTCCGCTGAGAATGTGGCTGGGATGTTAGTGTCATGGACAAGGGCTACGAGTTACAATGAAGTACTATACTCGGAGGGTACACGGTAGGACCAAAGCTCGGGACGGTGGAAGCAGTTCTCGATCACTTTCGTCGACTGTGTAAGCTAATGTGCTTTCAATCTGTAGGTCACACACTTAAGCTCTGTGCCCTGCTGTCTACGAAAATTGTTCAGTGAAGGTGGAGAAAACGCCAGCTCTGCAAACGCTGCCTTGTAGGACTGGAATTGTGCACAACGAGTCAGTGCCAACAGAAAGCAATCGATTGGGTTCAAGCATCTGGAAGTGTTTCTTTGTTGCTGTTGCGCACAGTATGAAGCCCTCATCTGCTCTATACCATGATCACCAAAGCACGTTGGACAAGCTCCAGTCTGCTTTGCGTTGTCGTGAGTTCTTCCCAGTCTCCTCCAACTTGTTAGCTTTCGGGCGATCGTTACTGCTGGCTTGGGAGCACGGTGCTGCCGGGTGGCTTCGATTCGCAGCTGGAGGAAATCTTCTGTGATTGTCGAATGACATATCATACTACTGAGAGCTATCTGCCTCCAACTGCACACGCGTCCACTGCCTTGTGCAAGGCAACTGCACACTCGGTCCGTGATCGAAGCAACGGTCACACTTCAAGCCAGAGGGATCCTTGGTGAATGTGCATTCTCTGTCGTCGATCGCGCAGTAGTAACAGCGGCCTGGTTGACGCAGTCCGCCTACTTCCCGGAAACCTGGGACTGTGCTCGCATTGTATGTAGTGAAGCATTTGGCTGTTGTGCCAGATGAAGCGCACTGATCGCATCTGGGCTCCTCGGCAGTGAAATTATTGTGCGGGAATGAGGACCACGTACAGGCTTGGCCGATCTGAAAGCATCGCATGCATTGATATGATGTTTGCGGGGCACCGGGAACTGTGCCTGCTGAAGTTTGGGGGTTCGCTAGCTGTGATGGGTCATGAGGCAGTGCAAGTGAACTTGCTTCGAATCCTTGCGTGCCTTGCTGTAACGGCGGTGGCACTATACTCCGAGTCCTGCATCGTTCGCAGGTATTTGGTGTGATGATGCGATTGATTTGCGGGTCTCCTAAGTCAATGAAAGGATTGTCCTTGCTACAGCTGGACACCATACATCGGTGATCGAACGCATAGCCTTGAAAACTCCTGTCACCGCATATGGCACACTTCAAGATATACTCCTCCCAACACATGAGTAATTTTGTGACGATGTACTGGACTGTCTGGTCTAGGTGGGCGATGAAGACTCGCAGATCTGATAGTGAGTACAGGACGGCTAGGACAGCGGTCGAGTGATCTTAGCTCAAGGAGGTCAGTCCTTTGCTCAGGAAGGAAGTAGATGCTGGCGCCGATATATGGACCAAATGACTTGTTAACGTTTGCTACCAATTCATGTACTGAAGGTAACTCCTTATACGATGAAGTTTGACAAGCATACCGAGCCGCTTGTAGATTTCAGCCAGTCATAGTTTCGCCCAAGGCCTCTCCCTCTTACGAAGCAAGCCGACAATCACTTCGACTCCCGACTCACACCCACCAGTATGGTAGACAGGGTGTTACTCGTGCGTCCAGCTCATGGCCATTGATATTCCAATATGCGGCTGATGATCGATCCAGCGCTAGCCCAAAGTACAGCCGTTTCGTCGATTCTGTAAATCCACTCTCCCAGCTATGTATCGACTCAAGCTCCGGTACCAGCTCTCACCATTGGACCCCAGTTTGCACGTGGGTTGATTTGGTACCTCACAAGCTTGCCTCCGTTAGACTCTCTGAAAGCACGACCTAGTTGAGCATCGAACACGATCTCAAGTTCCGAAGGATCACCGCCTGCATCGATAAGGGCTTTGCCGGTTGTTCGTGGAACTTGCGCACCGGACGCCTTGTCATTGGCTCCGTTTGTTGTGGAGATGACGACGTCCATGTCGTCTGTTGACGGACGGTTGCTTGCCTCATCACCTGTATTCACTTCGACTTGTATGGTCGAAGGCTCAACCGTCGCATGGCTGGGCTTTGCGGGTGGGTGCTCCAATTCATACAACGCACTTCTCAGGACGCTTTGCATATCAGTCACGGTCTCGACACCAATTGAGCTCTGCCCGTTCCCAAGCTTTTGCAGCAGATTTTCGCGCAGTTTGGCCACGAAAAGCACATCTCCTTTCCTGTCCCTCATACGCTTCAACACATTCCAGCCTGGTGACGACTTCTTGACGCTGGCTTTGCCTTCGAACTCTGCTTCACCAAGCAGACGAGGAATTCTGGAAGCTTCGTTCTGTCTAGCCCACTCACGCATCACCTCCCAGATCACCTTCCACGGAGCGTTAGTTTTGAAGCTTCCAGGCTTGCAATGTGATCTGGTGCACGTGTAGCCAAGGCCTAGGAATGCTCCTCGGAGAGGATCTTCAGCCGGTGTCGGTATTGAGAGTACCTTAGCCAGATATGTCGGCAAGAAGAAAAGAGGTGATGGAGAAATGAGTTGGGTCTCGAGGCGTGAGACAACTGGTGTAGTGGTTTCATTTGGCTGCTTAGAGGCCGGTTTCTGATGATCAGCATGTGTGGCGGCAGGAGGGTCGAAGTTTTCCTCCTCCATTGCTACAGTCAGCATACCTTTGATTCTCTCAGTAGTGCCGTAAACAGTCTTGTCCAGATCAGGCAGTCTGCTGAGGATTTTTTGCACAAAGACTGGGTTGTGAAGTGGACCTGCCCACATAGGCCCGCCAAGATGTGTTTTGGTGCCGCAATGATCACAGAATCTATCTGTGGATGGCGCCTGAGCGAAACCGTGCTTATAGAACTTCTCGCCATTCTTCGCCTCTTTCGCTTGGTTCCTCGCGATGAGTTGGGTCTCCCATGCTTGACAACCCTGATCGCAATTGTACACAATCATAGTTGTTCCTGCCATGAGTTTGACATCTTGCTGGGATTTGTGGACGCGAATGAAAAGTCGACAGTAGAAGTCTATTGAAAGCGACAGCAGCGGCTCGATCGCGATGCTGTACTTGCTAGCGGCTGTTGCGATAGAGTGGAGAATCAGACGCATGCCGGCTTCGTGAGAGTGTGGACCTTTGAGTGGGATACCACTGTACAACGCGTATGCCTTTTCTGGGTATCCATTGGAAGCCCAGACTCCAGCATCAGTACACGTCACGCAAAGCATGCCGCCATCAGCTACAGCTTGGAGGGCTGCATCGATGAATGGTGCTGCAGAGCCGTAAGGGTCAAGATCCACGACATCGAATTTGTGTACGTAACCAGGGCCTCCATCTGGCACTTCGTTGCCACTCTTGCTGTACATGAACTGCCGAGCATCTCCTAGATTAGCGAACACAGTGTCTTTGAGATTGTTGTGATCGATGTTGAGCTTGATAGCCTGAACTGCTTCAGGTAGCATATCGTTCGCAACCACTTTTGTGGCAAATGGGATTTCTTTAGCGTACCGTACGGCTCTCAAACCACTAGCGGATAAAGCGTCTAGTATTGTGAAAGGTGTCGGTCGGCCACGCTTCTCGGAGCTATTGGATTCTTGCTGGACAACGGCTGCATCACTGGTATTCGGCACTTGTGCTGCTCCTGTACTGCTTTGAGTATCTGCTGCGCTAGGTTTCGGCTGTTGGATCTCGATGTCGGCCCGATCGTCAGTCTCGTCGTCCCTGAAACGCTTCTTCCCTCCGTCCACAACCCCAGTCCCTTCATTAAGTTCAGCCTCGTCCGCCGTGCGCTTCTTTGAAGGTGCATTCGTACCATTGACTTCTGTCTGAGCCTCTTCTGAGCCGTCTAGTTGCGCATTCTCGCCATCTACCGCAGCGTTCTCCCCAGTACCATCACTAGTGGGCTTGACCGTAGACACCTGAGCCAAGTCTGTCTTGGTGTTATGGTCCGGCTTGGAATTTGTCCCCTGTTTGCCCTTGCTGGCCTTCTTCTGTCGGCTTCGGTTAACATTCTTTTCGTGCTTCTGCTTCTTCAACGCTACCGAGCTCTCGCCATGGATGAGAATAGCAAGTACGCTCAGATCACGATTGTATTGCTGTATGGGATTGTAGAAGACAGCTTGGTCACCTTCGTCATTGTTTCTTGGCTGGCCAGCTTGCGCGGAATCTTTCTTCGCCTTGCCGAGATCCTTTTGATAAGGCGCAAGTATCGTGGCCTGGCCTTCTCTGACTTGGCGGTATTGACGGTCATTGATTGTGATTGGAGCAATGTCGGACGAAGCCATGTTGATACCACGAGAAATTTGGTTGTACAGGAGCCTACCAGGGCTCGACTTCGAATTCGTACGCGCAGATCGAAGAGTAGACTGACCAGCAGCTTTGCACAGGGCGAATTCGAAAATAAGACGCGTGCAAAGTCCTAGCATAACCTACCAGCGCCTCGCTTCTGATGAAAATGATGTAGAAAACGGTAGCAAGATGAAGTTTTGATTGGACAAGTCGAGGCTGAACTGTTATGCCAAGCCGCTAAGGATTAACATTTCGCCAGACCAGCGGTGCCCTCCCCTCTGCGTCAGCAGCTTGTAGTTAGCTTCCCTCTGGCGTAGCGCATATAGGTGTCCAGCTGTGTCATTACGCGGTCGACAAACTGTACATGATCCACACAAAGACAGTATCTGAGCGGTGACCTGTGGACAGGGAGAGTAGAGATCCATTATTATTATCAGCTCGAGCTTTAACTACTACATCAACTAACAGACCTTTGCGAACGTCAGCCAGTAGCCATACAATAATGCTGCTGTCCTGAGCCATCCGATCCTTGCAATAACCATTCACATAAAACCATCTTCCGCTCCGCTGCCAGCTACCTCAACTTGCAGACGCCTGTCGCGAGCCTTCTTGAGATGCTTATCCTTTTTCTTCTTCGATTTGGTAATTTCCTGCGGGCGGGTCATAGTCGGGCTAGAGGGCTCTTCATCATCATCGCTATCAGCACCTCCGGTCAATTCATCTATGCTCAGGTCCCTGTGCTGGACGTGGACAGCCCAGTCTTTGCGCTTCGTGCTGTGAGCTAGCTCTTCAGCATAACTGACACTGCGATGTTTGCCCTCTTCGGACTGAATACTGACGATGAGCGTGGTCGCTGTTGGCTCAACTACTTCGTCCTGATGCTTCTCATCGTACTGCATGGCAGCCTCCATCGCCACCATCATCTTTTCCATCTCGCTGACCATGGTATCGTACTTGAGTCGCGCAGACTTGTCCGAGAAGATCTCCTTGCGAAGTCGAGGTGACAGGCCGGTGAAGTTCTTCCGAAGCTTCGCTGGTGGGTTTGCCACGTCTCGTACTGAGAAATCTAACATCTCTTCACCATCGTCGGGGTCATCGATGGAACCGTTGACCCGGCCGTGGGAGATGATCTTGAGATTGAACTTTGCAGTTCCGTGGTCGGCACCGTCCACATTGCCGTTTGCCTTCGGACTAGGAGTTCTCTTATCCTTTGGACTTGGATCTCGCATTTCTTTGGAGGTCTCCTTTGACTTCTTCGGCGGCTCCATATTGCAGCGTTGTCGCTGGACTTTGTTCTGACTCGCTTCATGATGACGTGTATTCGTAGTAACTGAGAAAGTGCAATAGCTTTGTTTATGAGCTGATTACTCTTGTACGTGAGCAATCAGCTCACTTATGCCCCGATCTTGCTTGTGAGCAGAGCGTAGCACTGTTGTGTTGTCATCATCTGCGGGATGATGCAACAGGAGAAGGAGCTATCTACCACCACGCTTATCGTAGTGGGTGAGTATGTCGAGAAACAATCGACCACAGCAATGCGAGGCAGTAATAAAATATAGGACGCGCGCGAATAGCACAGGTGTGAAGGAAGGAAATTGTGGGATGATGGGAAATTGACACAATAGTATGGCGGGAGACGAGATGGCTGGATCACGAGACACACTTCTTCGAAGCCATTCCACCGCGTAGGACGACTCGGATGCCTCGTCATCTTCCGAGTTCGGATTGGTCTCACCTTCCCCCAGAGTCGTCTCACATTGGGGGTTCCACTTTACCCCAGGTCTCCAAAAGACCCATGTTCTCAGCCTTGCTCCTTCGAAGCCCAGCCTTTCTGAGGACATTCGGTCGCGGTGGCAACAGCTCTACAGCCAGCAAAGACCATTGCATGGGGGTCCTTCAATCGTGTTCAAGAAGAGCTGATAAACACAGTCGTGAATAACAGCAAACATGACCATTAAGATTAAGAAGTTTGGACCAGAGTATGAGGATGAGCTATCGTCGAAGGCATAAGTACTGACCTGTACAGACAACTGCTTGGCGCTCCAAGGAGAACTCCTGGTTATCCAAGCCCCGATGGCAAAAGATTCGTCTTCACACAGTCTATCTACTCTTTTGACTCACATAGCAAGAAGTCTGAAGTGGTCGTGTACGACTACGTGTCTAGCGAGCAATCGGTCATTAGCAATGATGGAAAAGCCAGTGAGCCCAAGTGGCTAGGTGATGACGACCAGCTTGTCTGGCTGAAGGAAGGTGACAATGGCAATACAAGCTTTATCATAGCTGATGCAGACTCACCGGGTAAGACTTACACCGCCGGCACTGTTGCAGGCCCTGTGTCAAACATGAAGCTCTGCAAGACCGAGGACGGCATGATCGCTGTGGCAGTTGCTGGGCAAGCAAACCCTGACGGCAGCCTCTACAACCCAAAGGATGATGTGAAAGAAAGGGGCACTGCTAAACTCTACGATGCGACTTTCGTGCGGCATTGGGACAGCTACGTGACCAAGGAACGCAACTCCATCTTTACTGCTGTGCTGAAGAAAGCTCCAGCACGTGTACAAGGCAGAGAAGGGCGCTACAATCTCATAGGTTTCAAGAATGCACTGAAGGGTACGGGGCTGGAATGTCCTATCCCGCCCTTTGGCGGCACCGATCACTTCGACGTTGGCCGTCACGGCCTTGCCATCGTAGCCAAAGACCCAGACCTCAACCCAGCCACACACACAAAATGCAATGCATACTTCATTGCTAAAGAAGATCTGATGGATCTCGCAGAGTCCAAGCCAATCAAGTTCCAGATACCTCACATAGATGGCGCAGCCTCGAGCCCTGTGTGGGCGCCGAATGGCATGCTCGCCTTCTTGCAGATGCGCGAAGACGGCTACGAAAGCGATCAGAGTATCATGTTTGTAGTCGCCTTCGGACGAACACGCGCTACAGACACGAACGGCGATATTGAGATCCGGCAGCTTTCGCCACGGCACACTTCGTCAGCCTCTGGCCGACAAGGCAAATCATCATCGTCATCCGACACGTTCTGGTCATTGTCTCCAAGCAGCCTGGTCTGGTCTCCCGACTCCAAAGCCCTTTATGCTCAGGCCGAATTTCGAGGTGCAGGTTGTCTCTGGGCTGTTACAAACCTCTATGAAACGCCCGTCGAAAGCCGTCAGCTTACCCACGAGAATTACATTACCGAGGTTGTACCCGTGCCGCAGTCACCATACCTCCTAGTCACAAGCAACAGCCTCGTCGACAACAGTATTTACTCCCTCCTCAACCCCTACAAAATCGAACCTCCCCCCGCCGGTTTGCCACCAGACAACGACTCAGCGCTCACCATCCTCCACCAACCAAGCTTTATGCACAATAACTTCGGCCTCTCCCCCTCGCAAGTCAGCTCACTCTGGTGGAAAGGCGACAACGACCACCCAATCCACGCGCTCATGATGCGACCCTCCAACTTCGACCCGGCCAAAAAATACCCACTCGCCTACCTCGTCCACGGCGGCCCCCAAGGCGCCTGGAACGACCAATGGTCCACGCGCTGGAACTCAGCCCTATTCGCCGAACAAGGCTACATCGTCATCGCGCCGAACCCGACCGGCAGCACGGGCTACGGCCAACGCTTCACCGACGCCATCACGAACAACTGGGGCGGCTCGCCGTACATCGACCTCGAGCGCGGCATGGCCTACATCGCCGCCTCGCTCGACTTCGTCGACATGGACCGCGCCGTCGCGCTCGGCGCCAGCTACGGCGGCTACATGATGAACTGGATGCAGGGCCACGCGCTCGGCAAGAAGTTCAAGGCCCTCGTCTGCCACGACGGCGTCTTCAGCATGGCGGGCCAGCTGGCGAGCGAGGAGCAGTATTTCCCCATGCACGACTTCGGCGGCCCCGTGTGGGAGCGCCAGGAGGTCTACGACAAGTGGGATCCTGCGCGGTTCACGAAGAACTGGGAGACGCCGATGTTGGTGGTGCACAATGAGCTTGATTATCGGCTGACGATGGCCGAGGGGTTGTCGGCGTTCAATGTGTTGCAGGGCAAGGGGATTGAGAGTCGATTCTTGACGTTTCCGGACGAGGGCCATTGGGTGTTGAAGCCAGAGAACGCGCTGGTGTGGTGTTTGGTGGTATTGAATTGGTGTAATCGGTTTGTGGGGCTGCCGGAGGTCAGGGATCGGTATGGGAGGAATGGGGACGAGTTTTGTAGGCAGGGGAGAAGGAAGGTGCCCAGTGATAAGTGATGGCGATTTGAAGGCATGAAACTCGTGATTGAGAGGAGAAGTAGCGAGTAATTAGCTAGCGCTCTATGTATGCAACGTGTTGAAGATGGAAGCCCGCAAAAATGTACAATGGTTTCGCAGTGGTGTCCTGTCAATCAAACGCCTCGGCCATGCAATTACTGTACAGAATGGTTAAGATGCTCCCGCATTCTCCGATGTCAGACGCCCTTTGTCCTGCTGCCTTACGTTTCATCTTCCGCTGAGCTCGATAAGGCGTTTTTCATACAACAAATCGTTGGTCTGTTCGCGAGGGCTCTTTTCAACCTTCTTCGCCCGTCTCTTCTTTCGTGCGCCAACATCGAATATCGAGTTGTAACCCTTGGATTGCAGTATTGCACGTAGTATATCGTTGCGCCGTCCCAGCCGACTCTCCTTCCATCTTGCTGGGGCTATCTTCCTGTTTGCATCAACACCAAATTTCAAGACCTCAGACAGCTGTTCTCGAATCCAAGCCCCCGTCAGATAGCCTAGATCAGAAGCTTGTCTTTGACCAAGGCTTTCGCTGACTACCTTGACGGCCCGTGTAAGCCTTGTCAAGGGACTCTGGTCAGAAGCCTATTTCTGACCGAGGATCTCGCTTACCACGCGAGCAGCTTGCGATTTGTCCACGGGCTTCCCTTCGAGTGCGCCGCCCGGTTTGAAGAGGTCCTTCAGCACTAGGCCCGGCTTGAGGTCGACGGAAGGGGTAGCACTTTTCATGGCATCAACAGCCTGCTGCACCGCCTCCCTTACCTGGTCTTCGGGGAGCAGCTTGACGTCTCCTGCATACTCGTCCATGACTTTGATCTCCTGCATCTGTTTCTCCTCCAGGTCCTGCCTGTTTGCCTGTTTCGCTTCGGCAGCTGCGGCTTCACTGGCAGCTTTCCTCTTCTTCAGCACGGACAACAACTGAAGATCTGTCTTGATCGGAGAGGAGGTCTTTGCAGCATTGTTGTACTCTGTGATCATTGCTCGCAGCACATTCAACCGAGGGGTGTCCTTCGCCTTCATGGCAGCTTTCAGATCATTCTTGATCTTAGCCAGCAGGGGAGGCGTCGCAGTATCTGAAGATGAATATCGTGTTTGTCGTCGTGGGAGGTAGTTAAAGGGCGAAAAGCCCCTCTGTCTTAGCTCGCATCGTGGGCATACGTATGGTGCTCGGCGTGTTTGTCGGAGAGCCGTTTGCGCCGCCGACGTCTTGAGGGAAGCCATGATGGCTAACAGTGGGCAATAACCGTTTGTAGAACTATTGTCAGGAACGAATGAACAGAAGCAAAACACGTGTACAAGAACTCTGATGAGAAAGAATGCGATCAGTACCCAGAAGCTGCAATTATGGAAGTGATGATGGATCGATAGAGAAGCTGAATCCAGCTGGGAAGGAGCTCGAGTTGATCCTTCTGTAAATGGAAGCTCCCAAAACTTAAGGTTTATCCGAAATCTTCCCGACGCGCCTGCACGCGTTGCGACAGAAAGTGCAGTCACGGCAGGTGCGACTGCCAAAAGTTTCCATACCCGTATCAACGTCCACCAAGACCACCTCGTACCTAGCTAAAGGGCGAAGTTAGAGAACCCAAGTATAGAGCTACAGCTGGCAACTGGCTGCGTACATTCAATCTTGGACATTCGACCTTGATGTCTTGCCAATGACACGATAGCTTTCTTACCGCATTCGAGCGTCGCCAGGCTCACAACATGGCAGCCTCCTACGCAACTCCTCCTCGTCCTGGCCCAGGCGGCTATATGCAGACTCCAGCCCAGTCGCGCATCACATACCAGACAGCTCCATCCTTTAATCAGACTCCTGGCCCTGCGCAACGATCGCAAGACCTTGTCCCAGCCAGCCAAAACCAGGTCTCTGCGGCTTCTCAGCCTGCTCTGCGACAACCAGAGAATTTAACCGCTGCCGAACGAGCCGCAAAAGCCGTCAATGAAGCTCTGGAGCAGGTCAAACGAGCAAATCCCCTCGACAATGAATATAGCACAAGATATGCGTACAATTACGACATGCACACCAACTCAGTATGGGCCCCCTTCCAAAAATCCCGTTCGCACAACATTCCAGACCAGATCTTTGAGCAGCTCAATCGCTCAGAAGCATCCACCAACATGGGCCTCTTTGCTGAGATACACTACGCTTGGGTCACCGTGGACAATGCTTTATACATGTGGGACTATACCTTGAACAACCCAGAGCTGCTCGGCTTCGAAGATCAGCCCTATAGCATAGAGACGGTCAAGTTAGCTAAGCCCAAAAGAGGTGTCTTCCTCGATTCGATCAAGCATATGGTAGTTCTTGCCACTGTCGATCAGATCATGTTGCTGGGCTTGGGGGAAGATGCAAGCACCCCAAACGCAGGTCTGACTCTCTTTCAGACTGGCATGTCTGCTTCAGTGAGAGGCTTGGGAATCCAGAACATCACTTCCTCTGAACGAACTGGCCGCCTCTTCTTTGGCTGTAGGTCGGACAATGACGTTCGAGAGCTCAAATACCAAGCACAAGACTCCTGGTTCTCTGCCCGCTGTTCAGTTGTCAACCACACCAAAAGAGTCTATGATTCCTTCACGACTTCTCTCAACGTCTTCCGCTCTGGTTCTGACGAGCATACTGTGGACATGGATGTTGACGACTCGCGCAATATCCTCTACACCCTGTCCACCAAGTCGACCATCAGAGCTTTTTTGATGAGTGGAGACAGTCTGGAACATAAAGCAGAGGTCACCATGCAGACTATACAGCGCAGTGTTGACTTCGCCGTGCAGGGTCCAATCTCTCACAAATCATATCTGGTTTCAATAAGCACCATATCTGCAGAAGAGACAAGAGGTTGGGTTCTACTGGCAACAACAAACAAAGGCTACCGGATATACTTTACAGGGTCGTTCGAGTACGCCCCGCGGCCTGACCAGCTAGGTCCCCTCCGAGGTATCGCCGCTAACCATGTCCGAACTCCTCCGCTATTATCACCGACCCCAGGGGAAGAAGCTCCCCCTACAGTTGGGCATCTGAACAACTACCTGACCACAGTGACCACCGCCAAACGTTTCCCACCAGGATATTTCCTCGTATCTGTTGCAAGAACGCAGAATGCACATCAAGAGCAACTGTTCATATCTGTCCCTGATGCCCAGGCCGACAGTTCCTATGTTCGACCTCAACAAGGCAGCGCTGAATCCGCAGCCTGGGTAGATCTGCACAGCCAAGTCATGGACATTGGTTTTACCATACCTTACAAAGGCGCAACATCACAACCTCAGGGGTTTGGCTACGAACTGGCAGTGCAGTTCGATGAGCCAGTGCCTGAAGTTGCTGTTCTAACCAACACTGGTGTTCACGTTCTACAAAGACGGAGGTTTGTAGACAGCCTAGCTGGCCTCATACGGCAAGGCGGCGGCCATGAGGGTTTCCAGAACGAGATACAGAGATTGATCATCAAATATGGCCGGCAGGAAGTCTTAACGAACGCGCTAGCTGTAGCGTGCGGACAAAGTATTGAAACCAGCGCCAGCAGACTGCTACGGATTAATGATCCGGAGGTGCTTGAGACAGCTCGCAAAGTCTACATCGAACATGGTGGACGACCGAGCATAGACCAGAATGCGGCGGCCAGCACACAAGCGCCAATTGATGCAGTCCGTCCTTCGCCCCGATTTGAGGCAACGATTCGATATGTCTCGAGACTGGTACGCTCAACGTGGAAGCAGGTCATCCAGAAAGAGGTCCGCTCCGCCGCCGGCTACCAGATAATATCAGCTGTCGAGGCTGAGAAATTGCGAGGCGTCCAGGAAAACCTTACATCGTTGCAAAAGTTTTTCAACGTTAACCGCAGCTTCATCCGAGGGCTGAGCGGACCGGATGACCTCAGCAGGCAAGCAAATGGAGATGATGAGATCGCGCTACAGGGAGAGCATCGAGCATTTCATTCGCTTGTCAAGTTTGTCTCGGAGATGATCGAAGCATTGTCATTTGTGCTAGTCCTTTTCGAAGAGAGGGTGGTCGAGATAGTTCCTCTTCTACCTGAGAGATCGAGGAACATATTCATGTCCATGACGTTCGAAACTTTAGTAGCGACCAAAGATGGCATGGAGGTGGCAAAGGATTTGGTCAAAGCCATCGTCAACCGCAACATCGCTAAGGGGTCGAATGTCGAAACGATAGCAGAAGCGCTGAGAAGAAAATGTGGCAACTTCTGCAGCTCAGACGATGTGATCATCTTCAAGGCGCAAGAACAGTTGAAGCGTGCGTCTGAAGCACAAGCTAATGCAGAGTATTCACGCAATCTACTCAATGAGTCTCTGAAGCTCTTTGAGCAGGTCTCTCACAGCCTCCCACAAGACTATCTTCAATCGGCCGTCAAAGAATACATAGACCTTCAATTTTTCGCTGGCGCAATTCAGCTCGCCCTCAAAGTCGCCTACGAGCATGACAAAACTAACGATGCTCTCGCATGGATGAACGACGGGCGGGTGGAAAGTGACCCCCGCAAAGAGAAGTTTGAGAAACGGAATACGAGTTACGACCTGATACACAACATCCTCGAAGCCATCGATACCGCCCTCGCTTCCAACCCTCCTTTTGTTGATGGTCGGCCCTCTCTGTCCGCTGTCCGCCGCGACGAAGCATACGATGTCATCTCGAGATCCAAGGATGAGGTCTTTCTGACAAACCTCTATAACTGGTACCTGTCGAAGGGTTGGCACGATCGACTTCTAGCCACGGACAGCACCTTTATTGTTACATTTCTTCAGCGCAAGGCAACGGAGGACATGACTCACGCAGACCTCCTCTGGCGATTCTACGGACAGAACTCACAGTTCCACGAAGCGGCAAAAGTTCAACTCAATCTTGCTCAGTCCACATTCCCTCTCTCGCTAGATAGGCGTCTCGAATACCTGAGCCGTGCCCGTGCAAACGCAAGTGCTTTCACGACAACGAACAACACTACCTCCCGTAAGACGAAACAGAAACTCCTCACGGAGATCAACAGCTTGATCGAGGTCGCAAACATCCAGTCCGAGACTCTTCAACGTCTTCGCGACGATCCTCGTCTCCACGACGAAGCGCGCGACCGCGTTCTCGCTGAATTGGACGGTCCCATAAAGTCCATCTCCGATCTCTATAATAGCTACGCCGACAATGCAGGGTACTACGATGTCTGTCTTTACATCTACGCGATCGCCGACCATCGCGATGCGAGCCAAATCAAGAACACTTGGTCGCAGTTCCTCGATGCAACACACAACCAAGCAGTCCAACAACTATCAGCCGCAGGCGACGAAGCAGATGTCGCCTCCGCCTACGAACTTGTGGCCGAACAATTTCGCGAGGTCGGTGGTCGCCTCAAGGGTTCTGAGGCTGTGTTTCCGGTTCCTGTCCTCATCGAGATGCTCGAGAGATACAGCATCCAGCAAACACATGGTCAACAAGATGAGGAATCGTCACACTGGATTCCAGAAATCTTCATCGAACTCGAAAGTCCCTACGAGCTTCTGTACGACACGCTTGAGACAATATATCTCTCCTCTGCAACACCTAATGCTCGACCAGCCGAACGCCGCCTGATCCTTGGTGACCTGCTGTACATTGTGGAGCGGTGGCTGCAGGTCAGCTACACCCGCGCTGGACAGAGTCTGTTTGGGGGTGAACAGGGACAAATGCGGATTGAGGAATTACTGGTCTATCTTACTGAGCAGCAAACTGCGAGACAGATTGGGGACGATTGTTGGCAGAGGGCGAGGGGCCTGAGGGCGCGGGTTGAGGAGATGGTGGCTTAGGAGGTCGCTGTGGCGGCCGTAGAGGAAAGAAGTGGGTTCAAGGTCAGATGGGATAAGAGACGGCGACGAGATTGTGACATCTGTTGCACGCGCTGGTGCAGGTTTGTCAAGAGGTGGTGGCAGGAGAACGATGAAAGACTTGGCAAGGAGAAGTGGCGAGACCAGTTAGCGGGATGTTTTGATCAGTTTTCTTGAGTGAAGCGAGTACTGTTCGAGTCATGCGATGTGACGATAATTGTGGAGCCTCGTGAGAACACAAAAGTCATGCGAGCATGATTATCACACTTCTGGATAATGAAGGCACGCGGTGCGAACGATGCGCGATTAGAAGAGACTTAAGGGCATGTAGGTCTTTCGAGCTTGTGTATTCCATGCGCCTTCCAGCTTCGACCTTGCTTGAATGTCTTACTCATAGAGTCTTTGGAGCGCAGCGTCTTCGTCGTTTCAGATTTCAGTACGAAAAGCCAGAGAGCCTCCCAAAATCTCCCGGGGTGAGTATCGCAGCCCTTGGTCGGGCAAGCAATTCGTCGATATCGCTTGTGCCTAGTTCAAGACCTTCAGTCTAGCGCTGGCCAGACGTTTCCTGGTTCAAGTATTGCTCGAGTGGTCGAGTGTCCTTGAGCGCAACCAGTCGGCCTCCTGGTGTGTGTCGTGGTATTGACGGTAAATGGCTATCAACGTGCGAGTGCAACAATCGTCCGGTAATCTGCATCGAAGACCCATCATAAACGACGCTTTATCTACTGCTGCTGAACATCAACGTCTCTGGCGAAGTTGGGCGCTGTCGCATTCCACTTTCACGATCAGTATTCGATGAAGGCCGCTTCGCGGTTTCCGACCGCCGTAACTCAATCAATATGGTCTCACACATCTTCCAGATTTCACAGTAATGGCTGTCCGTCGCAACACGCGGCGAATCAAGAGAAAGATGTTGCAATAGTTGGCCAACTTCAGCATGCAATTTCCACGCATCGGTTTCTGTTGGTCTCCACGCATAGATTGCCGTTATGGGCTCCCGCCTCTCTTTTTTTAACAGGGTCACAACTCGGTCCATGAACATGGATTTCGCGACAAGCGCGCAAATCAGCGAGTCCTTTTTCGCAATAGACTGTTCGGGCATTGTAGAACTATCAAGAAAGCCATTGGTGTCTAGACACGTTGTAAGTGTTTTGTAGTGCTCGACGAGTTCTTTGATCGGTATCTCCAGGCGCCCCCATTTCGGTTGTGAATCCGGTTCTGAACAAAGAATCATGAAGATGCGTGTAGCCTCCCACCACTGGTGGTGTTCAATCAATGCGCGGAAGTGATGCTCGGTGAATTGCAAGAATTTTCTATCAACGCCTCTTGGACCTTTAGACACAACCAGTACCAAAATCTCAATGTTCTGAACCTTTACTACCAACGTCAGTCTTTGCCGATTTGTTTCAGAAGTTACGCACCTGTACAGGGTTGTCATAGTCTATACTGCTAGGATCGGGAGAAGGGTTCGCGGAGCTGGAGCTGAAATCGTGGAACAACAACCATCGGCCGACCCTTTCACTTCCCAGTATGCCAAGCCTCCGAACCATTTCCTTTTCCTCGTAGTCATGAAAAGAAATTCTGCGGCGATCTAATTCTGTTACCAAGTCGTTGACAGAGTTCCATGGTTCATACCAGAGCAGAAACTCAGCAATTTCAGCCACGATCGGGAAGAATCGCAGATGGCGCCAGAGGACGTCAGAGATAAGTCGTTGAGCATCCGTGATCATACCGAGTCTACTCATGAACACAAAATCCTCAAGCTCGGTGGGAATGTCCTCTTCGAGCTCAAGCCTCGTTTGGTAGATGAGGTCGCTGCCGCTCGTTGTAGTCGAGATATCCATGGCTAGTCGTTGCTCAATATAGGTGAATGTTCAGGATGTAGGTGATAAAGTACGAGGGAAGAGCATGGTTTCCTGGGAATTGGGTGTCGAGCGTGACGTGGAGGTGGACATGAGTTTCTAGGAGCCGTGCCTCGCCTCTAACAGAGCTTGATCGATGGACTTTCACGAGGCTGTGGTAGAGTCATCGTCTTTGATCAAAGTCAATGGCACAGCTGGAAGAAGGTTCGCCACTGGCACAGATATGCACATACCAGGCGATGCGAAGTTGGATGACCTTTTTTGTCAGGCTGAGGGAAGGTGAGGGTGAGCTGGCACGCGCGCGGGGTTGTGGTGTACCTGGCCAATCATGATGCACCGCTTTTAAGAAACCCTGGCGAGAATCAGCATACATCTTCTGTCAGTTGCGTGGACTAATTGCTAGCTATGGCAGCAGCCACCAAGGACAACATGCCCTTAGGAAGGTACCGTTCAAGATATGGCGAGTTGCGGACGATTGGCACGAACGACACGGACTTGGCAACAGCTCGTTTTGGTGCTGCCACAGTGAGCTGCTGGACATGCGAGAAGGATCGGCAATGGGGAACATTCGGCCGCCACAGCCAGAACGCAGCAGTGATGCATTTCCAGATGCAAGCATTGCCCGGAACAGATGATTGTCAACTCAGCCATTTCGAGCTCGACCTCAGTTTCTCTTCCGTCATGGAAGGCAGATGTATACCAGCGCTAACGCGGTGCGAGGGCGGCGCCGGTGGCCAACACGATGGCCAAGCTGAGGTCTGTTTGATCGGACCGCCGGCACCGAAATGCTTTTCACACGACGCCCCTTTGGGCACGCATCAGAACAGCTGCTGGAAATTTTGGAGCAGTCGTATCTCGGATGATGCAACGGGGCAGCCGCTTGCCGCACGATGGATGTGGGAAGCAAAGGACAATCAAGAACTCAAAGGTCGCATCCTCCACGGCGGCGTAGCGATCCGCCACCCAGGTAGTCCGTTCCTAGTAACATGTCACGTCAGAGGTCGCGTGACAAAGCCGAATGGCATCAAATTGAAGTTTAGTGACAAACATCACGTACCACGCCCATGGACGGTAAGGCCAGATGTCTGCGATCAAGATCTTCAAGACCATATTGACAAGCTGGACGCAAACATCCAGCGGCTCAACAAACCTGAGATGACCCGTAAGTCCTGCAGATTGCTGCATGCGATCTCTTGGCACTAACATCAGAGCTAGCTTTGGCTCCGTGCGTTGATCGAGGACATCATCAGAGCCATTATTCCCCATCTACTTATGGCTTCAACGTGATCGGGGGCGGCGCAAGGGTGATCATGGGCAACGCGAGCGGGGATCTAACTCGAAGTCTTTTCGAACCTGAGCCGATATGAACCTCGCACGGTTCGCATTTTTACCGTTCATCGTTTGATGCCTTGCAGCCTATTTGCGTTCAAATGCCGTGCGCTCAGAGAGCGACGGTCGCTTGAAGAAAAATGCAAGAGTAGGCCCGTCGTCTGGGGCGCGGAGTCGTGTCGGAAAAGCAGTCTTTCGTGGGGTAATGCAAACATGTACAAGGACAAGGCCGTTGTTGGAGTCAGTAAGTCTGACGCACGCAGCTGAAAGCGAAAGATATGTAGAAAGGGTCGCGATGAAGTAGCTGTCCTGGACGGTACGTACTCACCATAGCCGAAGCACCGAATTGAAGTCTTGGCACCCCAGGAGTCACAGTACAAACTCATGTCATCACCTACCCATTGTTCATCGCAGTGTGTTTTTCTGCGACATTACGTCGTACACACTATCGTTCTCTGTCGTACTCGTCACGAGGTGCTGTACGAGATAGCTGAATATTTCCGAATTAGGCGTGAAGACTTAGTTCATTCCCCAAGCCGATGCTCAAACGCTTCGCTCCTAGCCTTCCGCCTCGTGTACGGTTGAAGGAGCACACGCGCTTAGTGCTTGACAACGGCTGTTCCGAGATTGTCTTTCGTTCCACTCTCCTACAGAATCCATCCAAGGTCGATCCAACATCCAGCTACCTCGTAGAAAACCGTCTCCCTCCTGCCCCAGCACCTCCCTCCAACGTAAATACGCCCAACAGCTCCCTTTGTCCACCCTTCCACATCCACCTCAAAGAAGATGAAACCTTCCACGTAATCTCAGGCACAGCCAAATTCCTGCTCCTCGACCAACGTCGGCCATACCCCAACAATGACACCACGACGACAACCACAGCTGGGCTCACCACCCACCTCGCAACGCCCGGCACAACCCTCACCATCCCCCGCGGACAAATCCACACCTTCCGCAACGCAAGCACAACCCAGCCTCTACACATCTCATTCGGCTTCTCCCAACCAGCCACCACGTCCAGCAACCCATCACCACAACCACCAGTCCACTCCGCAGAACCCACCGCGATGCACCGCTTCTTCCTCAACACCCAACTCTACCGCTCAGACTGCAGCACCCACGCCATCCCGCGCTCGCCCACGCAAGTCCTGCTCTTCAACCACCACGCCGACGTCGCGCTGGTGCCAGGCTGGCTTCTAACCCTGCACCGACGCGCCCGCCTCCGATCTCTACGCACGGCGATCGAGCGAACCATCGCACCCGCGCTAGGCCGGCTGATGAACGCTCTCGGCGGCGTCGTGCTGGGCAAGTACATGTTCGGGCTCAAGGCGAGTTACGCGGAGTACTACCCCTACTCCCACACGCATCCACACGGCCAAGGTAAACCCGAAACTCCATCTTCGAGAGGTCAGAACGAGCCTGCTCCCAAGATCTGAGATGGAGGGGAACTGGCAGAAGAGGGACAGCGCGAGATCAGATCGGTCCTGCACAGCTGAGCCCACCTGCTACCACGTTTCCCTAAATGGCAGCATGACGAATCGACTCTAGTATCGCCGGGGACTACCCCACAGCGGAGCTCGAGCTATACGTGACCAGGGCGAGTGACTCGGTCGAAGGAGGTTGCATGTTGCTGCTGGCGACCTGGCTACAGTACAGACAACTTTCAGTCATCGAGGCGCATAGAACAGACGAGGCAGCACTAGAATGAGGGCGGCTGTTTGTAATGATCGATGTCAGTGCAGTGGTAAACCACTTATGTCCGGCATGTTCAGTGCACGAACGCAATGGTGTTCTAAGGCCTTGTACCAGAAGACCAAATGTAAAAAGGCATTTAGACATTGAAACTGGCTATCAACGCTCTGCTTTTGAAGCCGCTAGCCAAAAGGACTTCATCGAAACGACCCCGCAAGCATTGTCCACCGACAGAGCGACACCCAGCTCCCCCGGACCTGGAATTCTAGCCATCACACCGCGATGCGCAGCTCGGAGCTTGTAGCAGTAATACATGTTTTTCATCGAGTATTCCATATCTTCAGATCCTGGCTATCTTACACTCTCAACAGCTTGGCGGCGTGGTTAACAATAGTGTCAACCTGTGGGAACGACAGCTCTTCCAGCTTCTGGGCATAAGGCGTGGGGACCTCAGCACCAGTGATTCTGACGGGTGGCGCCTCCAGGTAATCGAAGCCATATTCACACGTAAGTGCCATGACCTCTGCGCCAACACCGAAGGCGGGGAAGTCGGAATTGACACACATCATTCTACCCGTCTTCTTCACCGACTTGATAATAGCCTCGACATCGAGGGGCTTGACAGATCGGAGGTTGATGACTTCGCATTCAACCCCGTACTTCGACTTGAGTTGTTCGGCGGCATCGAGGGACAGGCCGACGTTTCGGGAAAGGGTAACAATGGTGAGGTCCTTTCCTGGTCTCTCGATCTTGGCTTTGCCAAAGGGAATGACAAAGTCGGATTTCTGAGCAGCTTCAGACATGGGGAAGGTCTGGCCGTAAAGCAATCTAGATTCCATTAGCATGCGTGCAGGGCGCTCGTTGCAGGGTGCTCACTCGTTCTCCAATACGACGACTGGGTTGGGGTCACGGATAGCAGCCTTCAAAAGACCTTTGGCGTCCTCTGCGCTCCAAGGAGAGACGACCTTCAAACCCGGGATGCTGCCGTACCAGGCCGAGTAATCTTGCGAGTGCTGGGCAGCGACACCGGCAGCGAAACCGTTGGGGCCTCGGAAGACGATTGGGCAGGGCTGGATGCCACCAGACATGTAGTGGGTCTTTCCGGCCGAGTTGATGATCTGATCAATGGCCTGCATGGCAAAGTTGAATGTCATGAACCTGCAGAGGATTAGTTGTCTGCTGCAATGCTTTCTTTTGCCCTTCTCTCTTACTCGCAAATGGGGTGTAGACCAGCCAGAGCAGCACCGATGGCTAGACCAGCGAAACCCGACTCGGTGATGGGTGTGTCAATCACTCGTTTGGGGCCAAATTTGTCCAGTAGGCCTTTGGTGACTTTGTAGGCACCTGGGTCCTGTTAGTCTCTTTCGCGTCCAACGATGACTGCTACGCCATACCATTGTATTGGGCGACCTCCTCGCCCAGAAGGAAGGCTTTCGGGTCGCTTTCCAGCTCTTCAGCCATGGCCTCATTCAGCGCATCTCTGACTGTGTATGTGTTTCCTGCATCGGCATATCCTCGTATCGATGTGAAAGCAGGTCGTGCTATTCTCTGGACTTGGGGCTTGTATGCGATTGGGCGCTGCGACGCGAGCCGGCAGGCTGGTCTGAACAATCTCGAGGCGACCATGTTGAGGATTTGGTCGATAATAAAAGCCAGGCGTCGTTGCTCTACAGGAGTCGCTGGGTTGGCTTCAACGACGGGGATGAATCTCGAAAAGAGATCAAAGAGTTAGCAGCGACAGCTTGAGTACTGCCAAACAAGAGCGGGAAACAGCAACAACGTAGAACACCCTGCTTGGTTGGAGCTTCGAGGGTTTCAGTTGAGCATCGGGATGGTTAGGGCTCGATGGGGTAGCAAGTTACACTTTCGTGAGCTTTGAGACGTTCGTTGAGCTTTTCTGATTGGCCGACCTACTGCGTCCGCTTTCCATTTTTGAGAGGAAGCTGCGGCCGCCGAACCTGCCCAATCCGTCCTGACTGCCTCACGTGCTGCGAACCTTCCGGTCCTGATTTCAGACTGCAGGCGCGACGGTCACGACAGCCGCTCTTATTATTGGGCATCTCCTCAGCGACCTTGTGGTGGCCAAAAAGGCTTGATGAAGCTATATGCAGTCACTTGCCCTCATGGTAGTCCGCACGTGAAGCTCACTCGCTCCGAGGACGAAGTGGTAATAGATGCATTGACCATGTGGGATGGGGACGTCCGAACGAACTTGTAATCTACTCTACAGGCTGGCACAGTCGAAAGCGGGTTCGGTGTCACCTCTCGTGAAGACAAAGTCTATAAGTGTCATGCATGGTGCTGCTGCTGGAAACCTTGTTGCGGGGACTGGTGGTGCGACGAGTGAAGATGCAGAATTGGGTTCTGATGTATCGAAGCATGCACGTTCGAGGCAGAGTCTGTTTGCTGATGATGTGCCGCTGGTCAGTCCCTTGACGACTCCGAGCATGCAATCGAGGCCAAGGTCTTCTTCACGGCCTGTGTCAATAGAGTCAATAACATCGTTTTGAGCCTATCTAGAAAACAAACCGCTTCCAATCTGCACGAGTCGCTCGTCGTCCGACGCTATACTTAAGACTTTGGCCACCAAACCATCTTCCAGTATCCTTGTCCCCCGGCCTCGAAATGGGAAGTGAAATCCTCTTTCTCACCTTTCACAAAACCTGCCTTTTCGTACAGCTCGACCCCCTTAGGACTCGCCTTCATCAGGATTGGCACATTCTCCGCTTGTGCTTGCTTCATACCCCAACCCAGAGCCAGTCTACCAGCTCCTCGCCTTTGCCAGTCGGGATCTACATAACAGCCTTCTAGCTGCCAGTAATCATGGTACTTTGTCTGGTCGAAGTCGGATCGCATGATATGTGAAACAGCTTTCATATGCTCATGGTCTATCAAAGGGTTCACAAGTTCGAGTAGCCTGGTTTGTATTAATTGCAAGGCAAACTCGACCTTTGTGCCGGGTCCTAGGTTGATGGACTGCCATCTAGTAGCAGCGACATCTGTGCCGTGCCGTGTCCAGATCGCCCAACCAATGACTCGTTCGGGATTTGGGGCGGCGGCACCGTCATGGTCAACATCTTCATCACGAACCTTGTCATTTTTGTCAATTTCGACGACGAAGGCCATCGTGCGCGGACTCGACACCATCATCTTCAGGAACTGCAAAGTTTATGGCGATGTAAAGCTGGACAAGTCTCCATTTTGCCATTTTTGACAGTGTAGAGTGCAAGTGGGTCTTCCAGGTCGCATTTTACCTGGACTGTCACCATATCCGAAATGTCGGAAGCTCGGTATGGTCGAAGTCGCATCCTGCTGAGCAGTGCGAGTGCGGCAAGGAGGCTGTATGTTATTGTGCTCGTGCATTCAGAAATATGCAGGGACTTGTGGACGATATGTAAATCATCACCACACGAAGCCGGTAAGCTTCACAACACGATCCGTCAGATCTCTGATACGAGGCACCATGCTAGATACTGGTGAGAAGCCATCGAGATTCGCGCTGTTAGACCTCGTTGCATATTCATACTCGCGACACTCGTACAACGAAATGTGACAATAAAAGCTAATCCTGCTGGAGGGTGCAGGTGTTGCACATGAGTATGCTTGAGCTTGCACGCCCGCCAAGATCACGTGAGATGTCCAACTAGAGCAGCCAGGCCAGAAGCTGATTTTGTACCGTTTGTTACAGTTAGGCCACAAGTGTTGGAAGGTACGAAGGTGTGATCGGAGGCAGCGATGAAATTGAACGCTGTCATTGCTGTCACGGCGACATGCATCGCATCATCTCAAGCTATCCAGCCTGGGGCTGCACCAGCAGAGCCAGCCCCACTACGAGATCTCGAGCTCGGTGACCTCAACTTCCTGCACACAACAGATACCCACGGCTGGCACGCGGGACATCTGCTAGAGCCGTCTTACAGTGCAGACTGGGGCGACTACATCTCCTTCAGCGAGCATCTGCGTGAGAAGCTGGAAGCAGACGGCAAGGACCTATTAGTGATTGATACTGGGGATAGAATAGAAGGGAATGGTCTCTACGATGCCTCAGACCCCAGAGGCAAATACACGTTTGGCATCTTCACTCAACAGCACATAGACATCCTATGCTCTGGCAATCATGAACTGTACAAGAACTCCTCCGCCGAAGATGACTACACCAAGCTCGTCCCTGCCTACAAGGACCACTATCTTGCTTCCAACCTTGATATCATCGACCCTGAGACCGGGAAACTTGAGCCACTCGCGCCGAGATATCGCGTCTTCACCACCAAGAACGGGGTCAAGATCATGGCATTTGGCTTCATCTTCGATTTCACTCGCAACGACAAGAACACGGTCGTCATTCCGGTCGAGAAAGCGGTCAAGTTACCATGGTTTCAGACCGTCATCACCACAGCGGACATTGACCTCTTCGTGGTAATAGGCCACGTTGCTCTCCGCTCTCAGGAGTTCGAGGTCATCCACCGAGCCATCCGTGCTGCCAAGCCCGATACGCCCATTCAGTTCTTCGGTGGCCATTACCACATCCGTGACTATCGTGTCTTCGACAAAAAAGCTCATGCTCTAGCCTCCGGTCGCTTCATGGAGACGATCGGGTTCCAAAGCATCAGCAACCTCAAGTCTGACAACATCACGTTCCATCGTCGGTACATAGACAACAATCTTTACAGCCTCATGCATCACAGCAACACCACGCCATCTACCTTCTCTACCACTCTGGGCCTCAACACGTCAGCCATGATCACTCACGCCCGTGCAGCTCTAGACCTCGATCAAACTTTCGGATGCACACCCCAGCCATACTGGATGTCGCGCACGCCTTTCTCATCCAACGATTCCATCTTCTCCCTCCTCACAGACCACATCTTCCCATCCATCGTAAACCCCAACCGCACCAACAAGACCCGGCTCATGATCACAAACACCGGCGCGATCCGCTTCGACATCTTTGCCGGCCCATTCACACGAGACAGCACCTACATCGTGAGCCCCTTCACCAGCAACCTCTCCTACATCCCCGACGTCCCATACAAGATCGCCAAGCAGATCCTCCCAATCCTCAACGGCCAAGACCCCCAAACACAAGAAGCGCTAATCTACACAACCCTCGACCAACACTGGAGGTCCCACATCACCCACCTCGCACCACCCGAGCAACAAGCACGCAACGCCGCAAGACCACACGCCACTCCAAACTCCGCATCACAACATTACCAAGAAGTCCTCGGAGAGAAAACATCCTCCCACGCACAAAACCCAAGACTGACCCCAGGCTACACAACCCACGACGACCTCGGCACCGACGGCGACGACACCCTGCACGCCCCGATCCAGTTCTACAACGTGCCCAACTGCGTGCAAACGCTCATCCGCCCTTCGGATTCGTCCATCCCAGCAGACGATCAAAACAAAGACGCAGACTCAGACTCAGACACGGACGAACCCATCGACCTAGTCTTCAACCACTTCCTCGCGCCCTACATCCTCACCATCCTCAACACGCTGCCATCCTACGCGTACGAACGCGTGGCCGAGGACCTGCAAGTCGAAGTGGACGTGGCGAAGAAGTACGCAAAAGACGATGTGAGTAATTACGTGCCCGGTGAGACGTTCACGAGTTTACTGGCGCGGTGGGTGGAGGAGAACTGGGCGGAGAACTGTGAGGATGTGGCGGATAGGGACGGTATAAAGCCTGAACTGTAGACGCGATTCAATGCCATGTATCACGTATGCTTCATTTGGCTTGCTGCTGATGGTATCTGGTCCTCAGTTGCATGGATTTACAGCAGTGGATGAGATGCTTCGCAGTATCTCTCGTGCATTGATCTTACGTTCTACCGCGACACTGCAGCATATGGTGCACTTCTCATTTAGAGTACCGCCCGTACTCAAACTCCTTCTCAATGTCAGGCGTAGTCAACGGGCTCTTCTCGAACTTCTGCTTGAGAGCCTCCAGGAATGGTCTCCTGCCCGGCCTGTTCTCTTGATCGATATTGATTCGTCCGGGTCTCGTCCTGTCCTGACTCCACCGCTCGTCCGCCACGTCAGCATCCTCTTCCTTCTCTTTACCCTTCATGCTCGAGAGGTCCGTTATCGCTGTAGTCCCGCGACCATGACTCTTGCTCCTGGCCGCGGTGGGTGAACGCAGATTGGTCATCGAAAGTTTGCTCATGACATGCCTGAGCTTACTGCCCATGGTCAAACTTCGTCTATTGCGAGTTCCTGCAGGCTCGTTGGTCGTGACAGGAGAGACATCTGCTGGTGTATTGTATAGAACCAGGAGGTCTCTAGCGGGTGTCACAGCTGTTGGACTTTCGGCGACTTCAGGAATGATGGGCTCAGCCGTCGGCTGTGGCAGCCTCAGATCGTGACTGGAGCCGGCTGCCGTATCGACTTCTGAGATTCTGCTGAGTTCTGGCAGTGCTGTAAGACCTCTTCTGTCACCTGGCGGACCATGTACTAGCTGTTGTCGAAGGTGCGCATGTTGAATCCACTTCCTATTGAGATGGGACGGTGCTTCGTGGGCACTCAGGCCAAGGAGAGACATGTGGACGCCAAGCCTGACACCACGCTTGGAGAAGGTTCGTGCAAGGCTCGATGGAGGTGTGCTTTTGCTGTCTGCTTCTCTTCTATCTGCTGCCGTTGGTGGTAGGACATCTGGAATGGGCGGGATCTCGACGCCCGTCAAGTCCGACAGTTGTTTGTGGTGATCTCCTGCTCTTGACGGTTCTCGTTGCAATGTTTGGCCTTGCTCAACTGCTGCTGCTTGGCCTGTATTTGTCAGGTTGTGTAGGTCGATGATAGCATCTCGGTTTCGGGCGAGGACTGACTCGAGGATCATGCGGTCTTCGTGCATGGTATGAGGGCTCAATTCGGCAACGCGGTCGGACCTGGCACTGATCAGCGTGAAGCAGTCCAGAGGGCTGAATCTGAACTGACTTGTGGGTGCCATAGTCTTTGCCGTGCCACAGCACAGTTCTCATTACCACCAGTGTGCCTTTCAGAGCTCCAAGATGCTTGAGCAGCCGTCCCACTCGACCTTTCTTGAAGAACCATGCTACCGTGGAGGCATTCGAGTCGGCTGTCTGCAGACCTGCGCAGCATTCTGAGATCTCCCCAAAGACTGACGCGAGCTCGGTCGTAATCTCCTTCAAGTCTTCGTTGAAGGCCTCGGTGTACTGCGATGGATCAGCATTGATGGCGTCGTTGAGGTGCCATAGCGTCGTCGATAGCCTCGCCAACTCATCTGCGATGGCCGAGATCTCCTTTGCCGTCGCCTCATGCTGGCACTTTTCTTGGACAGTATAGAGCTCGCTAGACAACGATGCTGCTTGTCCAGCGAGACACACAATGTCATTGGCTTGATTTGAGGCCATTCTAGTTGGTAAGCTAGTCGACGCGTCGAGGTTGACTGATCTTGTACATGTGGTCCGAAGCGCGAGGTGACAAATACAGGTGGCAAAGCTTCACAGTCACTCAAGCAAATCGTGCCTTCCGTTTCATTCTCGGCGGCATGTCAACCTTGCCTGCTAACAGCTGTCTCCCAACTTGCATCAGCAATAGAGGGTTTACCTGAGCCTAGATGCTCCCATGGCGCCTTCCTCACTCGTTCGAAGCAACAAAGCACCTATGATCCCTCCCCCCAAGCCCTGTTGAAACTTAACGGCCATGGTTCAGCTCTAAACGACCTGGATGGCCGAACACCTGTATAGAACATTTCTGTGATAGATGAGAATATCGTAACCAGCGCTTGACCTGACCATATTCACTTCTTGTACGTTGAAGCTCCCGGCGGATCTCGTCAATGTCGTATTCGGCATCATCTCTCTGTCGTCTGAGTCTATCTTTTTCGTCCTCCGCCTCGTCTCGCTTTCGTCTGAGCCGGTTACCTTCCTTTTGGGCTTTTTCCATGTTGTCCCTTAGCTTGCTTACTTCCGTCTGGGCCTTTCTTCTGTCCCATTCGAGTTGGCTCACTTTGGCCATGATTCCACCTTTATCCGATTCCATTGTGCTCATCTTAGCTGTGAGTGCAGCTCTATCCGATTCGAGTCTGTTCACCTTGGTTATGAGCTCGTTTGTTCGTTGATTGGAGGTCTTGAGATTCTGCTGCACTTCATTGAACCATATTTCCCGAGCCTTTATGCCTACCTGAAGCTTGTTCGAAGTTTCTTCATGAGCTTGCAGCTTGTTTAGTAAACCTTCAACTGTGGCAGTAAATTCAATGATAACGCCTTGCTGTTTGGCAATTTCGCTAGACTTCGTCGCTTCAACTGAGTCTAGCTCCTTCTAGAAAGCGGTGTTACCATTCCAGGATCATCTAACAGCATGAGCCTAACTTACCTTCAGATTTTCGATCTGTCTCTTGAGGTTCTGGATGTTTTCTTCCGTAGCAGCCTGCTTTTGGATCCCTGCAAGCTTTGATTTGGTATCGGCAAGCTCAGTCTTCAGCCTCAAATTCTCCTTTTGCAACAACTTTGTAGCAGCCTTAGCGATGTCACGTCCCTGGCTCAACGCTGTGACATGCTTTCCCCGCTCCTCCAGCTGTTCTCGAAGGCCTTCGGCGAGCTTGTGTGCCTCTTCCAACTTATGCGTGGCTTGAATGCCCGACTCTCGTGCTTTTTCAAGTTTTAACTCATGTTCCACCACTTCATGAGGCTCGGTACCAATCCTCTGCGTTGTTGGCCTGGTATGTGTCAGCAATTACATAGTCGACTCGGGCTGTGATGTTGCGACAAACCCATGTGCTTCCAGAGCTAGTCTCCACATCCAGCCGTACTTTTGCTCTAATACTGTGACCAGCTGTTGATTTTTCGTGACCATCGCATGATTCGCTGCAGCACACGCAACGACCCGCCCGTTAATCTCGTCGTGACTTGTTGTAAGCTCGGTCACCAACTCAACGATCCTTGCCACGATGCGGTGTTTGTCGTTGGCCTGAATAATCTGCGATAGTCTGTGCAGGAATCTCGCCAGAGCAAGGTCCTGAAGCGAAGGGATCGCGACCTCGACGGCTGCCAGGTAGATCTCAAGGTGTATCTTGCATAGGAGTATGGCCTCTGGCATTTGTTAGTCAAACAACACCTGCTATCGTGGGCAGCCACGCACGAGCGATCGAGACACCTTTGTCGGTCTCTAGTTGGTCAGGGTATGCTCCCGCCACGACAAAACCTCTGATCAAAGTAAGCAGCGTAGGACTACCCCTAGTGATGGCTACTGAAAGCTCATTTGCCTATCTTGAGATCAACAAGAGAGGTCAAGCTGGCATCGACTATCATACCTGCTGGTCCGGCTGCACCTGCTCCTTCAACGTTGGGCAGACCTTTGCGAGGCCGACCTTGGAGACGTTGCATCTGCATCCTTCACCTTTGAGTGTGATTTCAGTAGCATTGTCGTACGCAGCGCTCTGCAGTGTATCGTTGGAGACCATTTTTACGTGGGTACCTGGTCGTTGGGGCAATGGCGAAGATCAAATCTTTCGAGCGAGAAGAGCCGTCGTGAAGGAGAAGCGATGGATGTAGACGTTGGTGATAAAAGCATATAGGTGGTCGAATATCTATCTTCGCGTGCGAAACTGGAGACGCGACGCACGCGGCAGATAACTGATCGAGAACTGCATTCGTGGAAGGTACGACACCTGCATGGTGGGCGCCTGATGTTCTTCTACCATCTGTGCGAACATCGCCAAACATGACTTTCATTTTTCGAGAAAGCTGGCTTCACTAGGTCTGGCCAACAACTTCGATTAACCGTTCAAGTCCTCGTTCTCTGTGCCGATGCATAAGTAGCGCAGGCGGCCGCGCGACCGTCTCAGCCTCAACCTGTCCAAGTGTCATAGACACAGCGAAGCTCGTCAAGGGTATAGACCACCTTTCATCGTCGCCCGATCAAATGAGTTGAGCGTTGCATCAATGGCCAATAATGCCTTCACTCGTCGCTCACTAGATCCTCCAAATACTGCAACATCCGCTTTTGCAGCTCCCCCAACCCTGTTTTGTCGATCTTCCTCGTGCTTGCTCCCTTCTCAGTCTTTCCACCATCACGAACAACTAAGTCGTGCTTGATAGCATAAAACGGCACGCCCAATTTCCTCAATTGCCCATCGAAATCTGCTGCCATTTGCACCAGGGACCTGTAGACCTTCTTATCGAATGCTTCAAGCTCATTCTTGTCAGCTGCATCATCCACTTGTACAACTGGCGCTGCAAGTCCTCCAAGCTCCTTCAAGATGTCTGCGACTTTGCTTTGATTTCCGGCCCTTCCAGCGTGCTTAGTGACGATCGCCTGCCTTTGAGCCCACCATTGCTCTTCGTGCTTGTGTTGCTCATTGATCAAATGTTTGATGCGCGACATGACTTTCTCATTGGTGCTGAGATATTTGGTCACGTGCTTGATCGCCGCTGGCCAAGTCGTAATGATTGATGCGTCCGGGATTTGTGTCACTGGCGTGTTCGACCTTGCCCTGCCCTCGTCAATGCGATAAGGCTGCAGAGTCTGCCGCTGAAGAGGCGTTGGGGTGACTGTACCGCTGCCGCCTTTGAATTGGGCTGCTCTGATGTTCATGTCTTCGTATGGCGAAGCCCCCAGCCCGGGTATGTGCAGACTATTCATCTCGATGGTGGGCACTGAACCCTGTGCATTTTGTAATGAAGCTCCATTGTTCGACCCATTCAGGCTCGCAAGCAAGCGCTGAAGCTCAGCATTACCCGCATTCATGTTGGCTCTGGCCGAATTCTCGTAGGAAAGAAGGCACAGCCTCTGTACATCCCTTCTTGTAAGCGCCTGCAAATCTTTAGAATGTATTCAATCTACTGATCTGGCATAGTCAAGCAGCTTTCACGTCTAATGTATAATGACAAGGGAGATGCCATTACCGTAAACGCGCGAATAAACTATATGGATTACCACCGTACACCTGCGGCAACAGCCAGATGAATCACCGTACAGTAGAAGTACGTCATGTACTTCATACCTAAAGCGTAACCGAGACTGCGCTCCTCGGCACTCTTCACCTGCCGTATATCGCCCCTGTCAGAGCGGCAAGCTTGTTTAACCTGATTTGGTATGGTGAGCCGCGCCTTGACTCACTCATTATATCATCTTGAATAGGCTCACCATACGACCAATACACGTGCGTATCGCTAATTTGCACTCTCAGTCTAGCAGGCTTCGCAACAGAGAGCGGTGTACTGACTCGTGTTCAGATAATGGCCGACAACAGCTCTGACATCAGGTCTGTTCGAATGGTGTCAGAGCAACTTTCCTGCTGGATTTTGTCCAACTCGGTCCTCAATCCAATACGCAGTGTGCAAGGCGTATCTCGGTCTGACAAGATGCGGCTTCCTCTGTTCGTATTAGCTTAGCACCGAACAGAAAATCTGCCTCCGGATATAACACGGACAGTAGGCTTTCTCGTGAGACTACTGTTTGTTTAGAGCGTACAGGGTTATGTTCGACACCTACTACATGCCTATCATGTATCTCGCTGGTATTAAGGAGGGTGACAGCCTGTCTAGAAACTGATGACTATTGGACGGCGCGGACTTGGGCTGTTCCCTTCGTAGTGGTTTCCCTGCCTATGCTTTATACTGGTTGCAATGACCCAATCTCTGTTGTGCCAGGAATGGCTGACCTTCCACAATTCTCAAAGATAACCCCTAGGGCCAGTCTCATGACTTAGATGGGGGCTTTAGACGTGCGTTGCACTCATATCAAACCCTCGTAGCATACATACTGCATGTCCTCTTGCTACTACTGTCACTGTCTCTCCAGCAACTACCAGTCCCCTCACACGCTCACCCGTTCACTCCGCGATCACGGTTCTCCTCAGAAGCCACGTGCAAATCTCCATACAACCGGACCCCTACACTCTGGTAAGTGACTGCTAGATCGACTTCAAGACCTTAAACTAGCTTCGAATGGCTGTTTGCAAGGTATCGCCTCTTTAGATCCAATAGCGACCCAAAACGAACAGTGTTGGATCGCCATCTTCGGCCAACGTTGCCTTCACACAGCCGGCGCAACAAGTTGTTGATCGTAGCACAACAAGCAACAGGACCGTCACCGGCCGTTTGGCTTGCACTGAAGACGACAACGGTAAGTCGGGCCATTCAAGCTAGCCTTCGATGAGGTCTTCTAGCATGGAGTGAACAACATCAGACCTAACTACTGTTCTCGAAGGCAACGTGATCGTGAATGAAGCGCGGAAGATATCCATAGACACCTGCGTCGTGGATTTCCCTGGATAGGACCCTCGTCCAAAGTGCTTGGTCACGTCATAAACCTGCTTCCTGATCTGCTCGGTGTATGATGGCTCGCGATGTTCAAAGTATCTATGTCCGAGCTAGCTTGTTGAACGACCGATACCAACCTCCCTCGGTTCCAGCGCACTTCGGCCGGATTGGGAATCGAGTCGATGCGCAAGCAGGCTCTACCGAGGTGGCGAAAGCTCTATGTTGGAACAACCTCACACTCACGGCGTAGCACAGTTTGTCTAACACAACCAGGATAGTCACGCGAAATCCTTCGGTGGTTCGTCTTGGTGGCTTTGGTAAACTTTGCACGCTCTTCAGCATAGCCAAGCGAAACGGTTGCCTTGGAGGTTGTTATCGATAGATTTGGCTAAGCGCCGGAGAAGCTTCACCGTCCATGGCATAGTGGCAAGGCTTCAGCCAAGGCTAAAGATAATAGATTGCCAATTGCCAATCGCCATAAGCAACGCCCGCAGCAGAGGTTGCCACCTCAGATTAACACGGTCTGTGATTGTTTCAATACTTGTGCAGAGCTAGCTTATGATGTAGATTGCGTAAGTGCGAGGCCATGTTCAGGCTTCCGTCACAGTAAGAGCCTGCACCTGACCAAAAGATTCGCCGTCGATCCTTGAAAAGCAGCACTAAGTCCGACTACGCGACTATCACTTCCAGCCTCAAGCGTATCAATCGTCTCGGAATACCACGATGATCATCATTCCACCGGTCTCGTTGATCAAGGTCTGGTTGATCTAAACGCCGCACACCAGCGCATGAGTTGCAGTACTTGGCTTACCCCGCATTGTTAGTTCGATCTAAACCGGCTAAAAAATAATCTTACATTTAGGTTCGAACCATCGCGTATTTGTGCTTGGTGGATGGACATTGGCTGGGCTGATGGTGATTAAGTCGGGACATGGTGGCCCTTGCCAATTCCGATACATAGTTACAGCTCGATTACAGAAATTCGGTATGGCCTCGTTGCTACAGTGAACTAGTGATGACTCAACAGTAACTTCCACTAAGCTGATACTGGGGACCGCTTGTGTCCGACCTTGCCAAAACTCAATCTAGCTATATCGAAGCCCTGCATTTCTCGTAATCCTCCGTACAAGTAAGGACGCAGACACGGGACACGGAAAGACACGACAAAGCACATGTTGCGCGCCCCACTCCAAGACTTCAGTAGGAGTTGCCCGTTTTGTACAATATTTGAAAGACTGGAAGAACTACTGCACACGCCACGAGATCCTTCACGTTCGCCACCAAGCTGTGCATCATCGGAAGTCCGGCGTGATAATGATCCTACCAGAGCTCTGCACATGACCTTCGATTTTCTGTCGCACTTGAGCTACGTCGGGATGCACGTCGTCAACGGCTTGGGTCGGCTTGATGGGGGCGCACAGAGCCAAGCCGAGGCTGTGGCACTTAAGAGCTAATGCATAAAATCTGAGCCTGTGATGGACTAGCATCGAGTCCGAACCCAGCCACGCTACGATTTGACTTGTGGGGGCCCGATATATGCATAAGGGTACTTGGGGGGGCTGGACGCAGCAGAAGGAAACAAGCCGAACCGGGGACAAAACCGTAGTGGCAACAAGGAAGAGCTCGCGAAAATAGAGCAATCCTCAATGCAGCAGCTACTGATTGGATGGTTACTCTACGAGTCGAAGCACATGCTGTTCGCTTGGCCGGTGGTTTTGTGCTACAATGGGGATGGCTGGTCCACCCACATGCTTTCACTGCATAATGATGCAGGTAAGACTACGCGCTACTTGTCTCAATCCGGACGCTAGAAAAAAAGATACCGAGCGCGAAAGGACATCAAGCGCCAGCTACTAATCACGGTGTCATGATATCCAATGGCTTCTGAAACTTATACGGATAGGTACTAGAGCTCCGCTGCCAGACATACTTTTGTTGATTTTCATTGCATAAATGTATATCGTGGAGCTTGACGATCACGATGTACTCTAGTCGCTCGCGTCCACTGTTGAAAGCTGTCAAGTGTTGGGATTCAAGCGCGTCGAGGATTATGCTCCAAAAACGCATGTCTCAGTTGATCCTCCCCGCCACCGACTTGGTATTGTGCGATACGCCTCCATGGGGACAGTGTCTGACTTCGCCGGCGTCATTATTTCCTCGTTTCTGCTAGAGCATGCAGCAAGCTCGTCAACTAGCCGAGTGTTAGGACAATGGCGTCGCTTGTGATAGTGGCGATGCGAAGCAGGAAGAGCAGATAAATACCTGTTCGTTCGCCCTGTCACTTTGTTCCCCAGATTGTCACTACAACATCAAACCATCGTTCATAAGCAACAGCGTAATCGTTCAAGTTACAGGTCTCTCGCTTACCTTTGCAATTTATCCGACTTTACCCTCGTTCAAACACACAACACAATCCTCGTATATCAAGATGAAGGGAACAATCGCTCTCCTGTTCGGCGCTGCCGTGGCCAGCCCATTGGCCCAGAGACAGAGCTCCGACTGCCAGTCTACCGTCGCAGACGCTTTCCAGATCGCTGTTGTCAACCAGACAACAACCGCCAAGCGTGACCTCCCGAGAAGACAGCTCAGTGGTGACCTGATGGTCACCATCAACAATGGTGTTCTGATGGACCAGGCTGGCCGTACCGGCTACATTGCCTCCAACGACCAATTCCAGTTCGACAGCCCACCCCAGGCCGGTGCCACCGGTACCACTGGCTGGGCTCTCTGCGGTGAGGACCTTGCCCTCAACGGTGAGACGACTTTCTACCAATGTCTCAGCGGAGACTTCTACAACCTGTACAAGGACAGCCAAGGTGGCCAGTGTGTCAAGATCTACTTGCAGTCCCTTGCGAACGGTCCTGCCCCAGTATCGGCCGCTGGCCAGACTACTGCTTCCACCGCTGCTCCAGCAACCCAGATCACCGATGGTCAGCCACAGGCGTCCACTGCCGCTGCAGCTGTGACTCAGATTTCAGATGGCCAAGTTCAAGCTTCCACTGCTGCCGCTGTTACTCAAATCAGCGATGGTCAGGTGCAGGCATCTACTGGCGCCGTCGCAGTCACCCAAATCAGTGACGGACAGGTCCAGGCTCCTACTTCTGCTGCCGCTGTCACTCAGATCGCCGACGGACAGGTCCAGGCTCCTTCTTCCGCTGCCGCCGTTACCCAGATCAACGATGGACAGGTCCAGGCAACTACTGCCGCTGCTGCCCCAGTAACTCAGATCTCGGATGGTCAGGTGCAGGCTAGCACTGCCGCTGCTGTCACTCAGATCGCTGACGGCCAGGTGCAGGCACCTTCTGGAACTGCCTCTGCCACCATCGCTATGTACACTGGTGCCGCTGGCCGAAACATGGCCGGTGGCTTTGCGTTTGCTGCCGGTATCGTTGGCGCTGTTGCCATGCTGTAAGTGGCTTTTTGTACAAGCATTGCATAAAAGTGGCTGGGTCATTGGATCATGTTTGGCATTTCATGATGGATGCATAATGAATCTCATGAAAGATCAACACATTGGTGGACATGATTCCGCATTGTCAACAGGCGTCATCTGGTCAATCATAGCTAGCTAATATTAATAAACTACCCCTTCCTCAAACTATCTTCTGTCTCATAATGCCAATCCTTTGACCTTCGAATATTATGACTAGCTACCTTAACGTACACCAAAGTCATGGTTGATGAAAGTGGTGCGGCTTGTAAGCGCTTACACCTCAGACCTGTCCTTGTTGCGTATTGATTCTTTCCAAGTAACTACCTATGAATCTTATCACCTCGGCACCGCTTACACCGCATCAGCGCAGTACCATCATCAGTGGCCTGACTGTTCACAGTTCACATGTTATGGAAACTTTTGCTAAGAGCTCCAGAGTTTGGTACCTGAAATGTTGTTGTTGAGTTAAACTACCCACGACCTTGCATTGGCATAAAGTTTGAACCTGCATAAAATGCTAACCTTGTCAAAGAGCGCAGTTGGAGTAAACAGTTGGTGTAGAAACAATCCGCGGAAAGAAGTTTATCCAGCGTCGGAGTTTTCTCACGAAGTACTTCCGTAACTTTCGTTGGGAGGGAACAGGTCTCAGCACATGCACAAAAGCTGCAGGTTCGGTGGTAGTGATGGAGCTAGCACAATCCACAGGTCTCACCTTCAAGGTCACATGCCCCGGCCTTCAGCCTCGCGTATACTTTCATTCATCGTTTTCTTATCGTAGGCCAAGAGAAGTGGTATGCGTTCTGTTTCAGATAAGGCTTCCGCTCTCTACAGTCAAGCAGTCAATACGCTGCAGAACACATGCTCGACATCGCTCCATTGCTCCGGTGAAGTCTCGCCGACAAAACCAAAAGTGGCTTGGGCCTGCAAACCTTGGAATTCAGCCAAAATAGGCTTAGGAGAATTTATCTTATCTCTCGCGCTTCGAGCCTGTGCCAAGACGCAAGCCAAACCATCGAACTCTATGACGAGTGGACCAGAATAGCCTCATTTAGTCAGTCACAACCCGCATGAAAGCTACGCCTCTCTCCAACCTCTCTCGTCGCCCGCGGAGGCTTTCTCCGCATACTTTCATGTACCGGTAAGGTCTCAGACTTCCTTGTCCCAACTTATCCTTGTTCTTGTCGAGGTTCCAGACTCCGCATTGTTTCTCGGTTTACCGCTAACCCTACCGAGGTCATGACATAGCGGCCAGCAGTCGACTAGCCTTCACAACGCATGTCTATCCTTGCAACTTTGTTGAGTCCTGCGCGTCTTTCAAGGATCCTTTGAAACGTGTGGCTCCGTCCGTCCCTAGCCACTGTGGCGATTCCAGGAAAAGAATTCCATGGTTAATGAACGGTCTTGCACACGCTCGTGGCATTGACTTTCTCGAAACTCACGCAGGCACCAAGTTGAAGCTGACGCCGGATAACAATAGATATTCTCCAGCTTTCTGACCGAGCAGTACAGTGTAATGACATTTCGGAGTTCGTGGTATCAGCATTGCTTCTTCGTCTCCAGGTAAACGGACCTCAAGGTTTTCGATTTTCAATAGCTCAGCGTGCGCTTACCGTAGACAGCGACACTCCAGTACAGTGTACACCAAATGATGGTCCACTCCGATGCCGAGTCTTTGTGGCTTTCATAACAGACGGAACGCCCATAACTCGGTGCTGGCAGCGACAGTGGAAGGAGGGAGTAGGAAAACCTCGCCAATTTTCAGCGGATGCTATTACAGTATGAGACAATCTTCGGCCACAAGTGCATCCCGCCCGACGAAGGTCAAACCTCCAAGTAGACAATGAAGCGAAACATCACGTAATTGAATCTACAGTGCCCTGCCATGCCAAATTCTCAGTCGAGCATACATGTTTTGTTCCATTGTACCAACCTTCAGCATGTTTTCACAGTGGCTGGAAGGTTGAATGCGGGAAGCCAGCTGGCGAGGACTACTGCCGCTCTCGCCAGTCAATCGCGGCGATAGCATTGGGTAGAATAGGGCAGGCCAAGTCTGATGAGGGTCAGGACTAAATTCGACGTGTTCAGAAGTGTCCGGATAGCATGCCATGAGATCAATAAAGCACGGCGCTCTACGGTCAGCATGGCGTTTCACCAGTAGCCGGTCCTGCGCGGGGTCGTCGACATTGTAGAATACTAGCATCTAGATTTTAGTCGCAGCAGAACGGAGGTTGTCGTATAGGCAATATTGACGGGTCGCGTCAAGTCGAACTTGCCAGAACACACGTAGGTAGATGCTGGGCCTAAGGAACGTGTAGAAATCGAACTTGGTTACAGTATACGTCTGATGTGAGTGAGTAAGTCTGCGTTGGAACGATGAATACCTGACTGAATTTGAAGCATGCAAGTTTCGTGAATAAAATTAGCTCTTGCGACCTGCCTCGTCCTGGCTGACTTGCCCGTCTTAATCACGACACAGACCATCACTATAGATGTTTTCAATGTCCCAGCAAGCATACTAGTAAAACACCTGGTAAGAAGATGCTTGATGAGTGAGACCTCGAATTGTATTCTTTCTGTCTCGTTGTCGCGATAGCACGGCATGGAGCTGCCTCCGGTGTCTATGTCTAGGGGGGACGAATTTTCTCAGGGAGCTGTTGTGGTGCATGGATGGTTTTAACTTGAGGAACCAGCGCATCGAGGTGGCGATCTGATGGTTCAATGGCTCATCACTACCGCGACCCTCCAGCACTGCTTTAGAAGCGTGTCTTGCCCACGTGATAACGCCGTATGCATGACTCGCGATCTCATTCACAATCTTCCCGGGCCATGGCGGGCGCACGCAGACGGCTAGAAATTGATCATTGTTTGGCGTGAGATAGAAGCCGATACTCGTAAGATTGTGGTCTTTGCATTAACTCCGCGTTGCCCATTCCTAATCGTTGAACAGAGTTGGAAGTGCAATGCCATGGCACCTTGGTGTGGATCAGTAGAAGCGCCAAGGTCGTGGTAGTCGTTCGAGAGGTCTGTCGTCCTATCTACGATTCGCAAGACCCCCGTCGTCTCTCTCGCTCTACATCAACATTAGCGTGTCCTCGTTTCGATAGGACCTTCACGCCTGTACGACAGCTGCAATACGAAATCAATCCAAGCATTCTGTGGGGAAGGTCCGCATCACCAGTTCCGAAATGAAGTCAACGGCAAAATGCAGGACGATCCTGCCTCACTAGAGTGAAATGTTATGGCACGCGTGTCTTTGGCCGAACTTACCCTTCTCGAACGTCTGACTGATATTAAAGGACGCCATAGTTGTCGTGCAGGTAAATCAAGTCGCGTCTTCCGCGAGACGTGCGCAAGGGCTGAATCTTGGTTGCGACAAACGCAGTACCAAACGTACCAAGACCCCTCAGCAGTAGTGTAGTCTTCGAAGTTGCAAGTTGCTTCGAGATACTAGTCAGTCATCGAGTTATGGCATTCTAGACATACCAGAAGTGCTGCGCTACTGGCTCCCAAGGTCTGCTAGACACCGCAAGCTTCGGCAATACTCCGGCTTGAGTCTTCAGCGTCATGAGATTCGTCGAAAGATTTCGGGAAGCAGCTCCTGCACGAGCACACGCATCTCTCACGACTTCAACCACAAATACACCATGATATGATCTATAGCATCTAACGCCCACCGCCAAGAACTACCCGAGCCTCAGCTTCAACAACCAAACAACCAGAGAGGCAAGCACAATGTCACGCAAACCAGCCTCAGACGCCTTCACCCGCTTCACCTCGACCACGCCATCCTTCCAATCCTCTTCATCACCCTCATTCACGTCCCAACAGCCCCCATCTCAACAGCCAAGCCCCTCAGACCCCCAAACCCGCAATGAAACCCCCCGCGAACGCGTCGCCCGCCTGCGCGCCGAACGCAACGCCCGCATAGCCAGCAGCTACAGCACGACGGACCGGGTGCTGGCCCGCGGCCGGCGCATAGCAGACCTCGCCCACCGCGGCACGACGTACACGCTGCTAGGCTTCAGCGCGCTGGCCACCGTGGTCGCCGCCTACGGCCTGGTCAGCCTGGTCTCGCACAACCGCACGCAGAAGCGCGCGTGGATCGAGCGCGAGATGGACCGGCTCGAGGGCGCGCGCGCGGCGTTCCTGAAGGGCGAGGCCGATGCCGAGCAGCTGCATCTGCTTGAGCAGGAGCGCGCCGGCGAGGAGTTGACCAAGCGGTTCCAGGAGGAGAAGAAGCGGAAGAAGGACGAGGGCTGGTTTGGCAGCGTGAGGAAGATGTTTGCGGGGAGTGGGGACCGCGGAGTCGACGAGGGCGAGAAGACGCTGACGGAGCGCGCGAGGGAGTTGCAGAGGACCGAAGGCGCGTTCGAGAGGGAGGCGGCGCCGGAATCTGCATCTGGACCTGGCCCGGAGAGGAGGACGTTCACCAGGGGTGGGAAGGAGGTCGAGTTGCGCCCTGCGGCGGTGGAGAGGAGTGCAGTGCAGGGCGTGGGCTTGGACGAGAAGGGACGGCCTGTGCCCATGGGGAAGATGCAGGCTGTGCCTGTCAGCGGTGCGAATGCAACCGAGACGCCCGTGGTGGCGCAGGTGCAGACGAGGAGAGGCGGCGAGCTGGACATGCTTGCGGAGAACATATCGAGCGGTGCACAGCACACGGGCGCCAGTTGGTGGAACTCGGTGTTTGGCCGCGGCTCGCGGTCGTGAAAGACACATGAGCAAAAGCATTGTATATTACGGTCACGGCATCCTAAGCATAGCTGGTCCTCGAGTGGACGCAGCGCAAGCATTTCGTGTACATGAGATTAGGGAAGCGAAGCGAGAACGCATGACGATAGACAATTTGGGCCATTGGAATCCTTGACATCTGTGGTCCTATACGCCATGCATGCTCTAAGCGACAGTCCCGCTGTCATTGAAGCACGCCGTTGCCCCTGGAAATGTGTATACCACCGTCCGCTCAACAGAAGAGTAGACGGCTCCCGTGTGCTCGTGCCCTTTCGGCTACTATCAGACCTTTTGAACGCCAGATGAAATTTCATATGATGCTGTTTTCCCTCCTGCTGAAGACACGCGTCACAAATGGTGGTCTTTAGCTTTGCACCTCCATCCGTAGCCTTTTTTTCTCGTGACACACTCAGTCCTACGCTGTGGCGCCCTCATGACCAGAAGATGTGACTGTAATGCCCGGGCACCCTGTCCACACATTTCTCACAATCAGCTCTAAATCCCATATGCAACCTTGCCGTTCGCGCGTTGTAGTGACTCTGGGTGTGATGTACGCCACCTCTCTGAGTATCGTGCATAGTACTCATCCTCATGTCGTCCGGCCTGACACTACTCGTGCCATCCAGTCCCAAGCCCCTAGCTCTTGGGCTAGGCGATGTCTGCGACGACCACTCCTTTGTTGGCGACGAGTTCAAATTTGCTTGTTGAGCGTCTTCGGCTCGTGAGTGGACAGACAGACTTCGGAAAGAACTACTCATCATGTGACTGTCTTCCATCCCCATCATCATTGCATCTTCGTCGAAGGGTACATCAAGCTCGGGCTCGGGGCTAGGCGGGCGTTGTACTTGTGGTGTCCACGATTCGGCATCGACCATCGGGCTCAGTGAGGTAGAGAGTAGGTGTGCACGCATCTGACGCGCTGTTGATGCTGCAAACGTCGATCCAAAAGGGCTGCGTGCCGGAAAGGACGACGCAACGGGTGTAGGGACCCTGTCTCTGGCGAACGTGTGTGAGGTGGGACTGCTGGTGAGAGAACTTAGAGCGTTGGGCGCGGTGGATGAGCGAACTGGCGACATCAAATCGTTCGAACGGGCTCTACCCATGCGGATCGGTGTGGGAGGCGGCTGTTGTTTGGGTGAGCCCATGTCCATCTCCGTGTCGGTCGTGCTTTCTCTGTTAGAGTCAACATTGACACGTAGGGAATCATCGCTCGATGTATTGGAATTGTTGTGTGGTCGAAGGCTTTGTTGTTGACGCTGTTGAGCGTCGTGTGGGCGAAATTCGTCCTCCTCCGGTATGCTGTCTGGTGTCAGAGTGCCAGGAGGTATGCCGAACTGGCCAACTGCTGGAGTTACTGCTATGGAGGGAGGGGGCGGTGAGCGAACTGGTAGTTGAGTCAAGTTGCGTCGCTTCGCCACAAACAGATCTTGGATATGTGTAGCGTCATCATCGTCGTGAAGTCGTTTCCGCTTGAAGCCCAGCTCCATGTTGACGTGGTTGTTGATGCTGCCGGCAGCCATGTTTGCGTGGCTCTCTATTCACAATTCAGCCCAGCGAAGGGTGCATGCGTGGCCTTCAGGATGGATGTGCAGAGAATCCACACAGTAGGAAGTCTAATGTACAAGGTTATGTTAGGCGCGTGCTTGATCGAGGTTACTGAAACATCATGCTGAGAAGCTGTAACGACTTTCTAGAAACGCCGGGGTGTTGAGACGTCTCAAGGAGATGTCACATTGGAGCTCTCCCAGATTGTCAGTGCAACTTCGCTTGGTCGATCAACTGAAAGTGTTCGTATCTCCAAGCATGAAGGGAAGATCGCGAACACAATGAAAGATGAAGTCTGATGGACAATCTCATCATCGCTACGATTTTCGCGCCATGGCGTGGGAGCAGGGGCGGGTAGGCGCGCCGAGGCGCACGTCACGAGTTCCACGTTGCAGCCTCGTTCGTTCTGTCACAGCCTCGTGAGGGACTTGCAAGTTAGCCGAGAAGGGTCTCCCTGCAGCATGGTTTGGCCGAGCAAGATGCTAGAAAGTTCAAGGGCAAGCGGCAAAGATATGGAGTCCGAGATCTGTGTTCAGCTCCGGCTGCAGCACCATGGTTCTTAGAATCTCGCAGTCGCGTCATGAAGGTGCAGGTGCAGGACAGCCAATAGCGGTGACTGTATTTGCTACGTGACCGCGTCCAGATTGCCGAAACCCCACACATGAAGCTAGACCCCGCAAATATTGCTTCAAGGTAGAGACGACATGGGCCGAGACCATTCGAATCCAGTCCCGGAAGTATGGAAGGCCTGCTGTGTGGACAGGCACAAGATGATCATCATGAAGCGTGATGAGGAATCTGTTCTGGCGCAAACCTTGCGAGATGTCCCGCCTTGCGCTCCTCTGCGGAGAAGACAATAAAGGTCGTCAGCTACATCGTACCTGGCTTGACTCTTCATTGTAGACAGCGCAACTGTTGTGACAACTGACTACCATATAGACCGACACTGCAATCATGTCGGATCTACACAACCCTCAGACCGGTGAGCCAGCCAGCGGAACTGCTAAGGCTCACGGCGAGGGCAAGTCGGCCCCAGGGCAATACCTCCGATGGTGAGTGTGACGGGCGTGAACAAGTCGACAAGATGTTTACTGAGATATTCGAGGGATGCTGAAGGTGTCGAGTTCGAGCAGCCAGGCGAGAAGGAGAAAATCCAGGCCGTGTCCGAGCAGTTCAATCGCTTTCAGATGATGAACTTCAACGAGCACATGCACTGTTTGAGAGGAACTCACCTGAAGACGCAAGGAGTAAGCATATCCCTAGTACTCAATGTCTTAAAGGCTCACCCTTGTAGTGTGTAATGGGCAAGTTCATTGTCCACGACAACCTCCCAGAACATCTTGCACAGGGCATGTTCAAGAGACCAGGCACATACGACGTGATCATGAGGTACTCTTCCCTCACCCCGAAGATCCTTCCAGACAACATTGCCGCACCCCGAGGGATTGGCATGAAGATATTCGGCGTCGAAGGAGAGAAGATTTGGGGAGAGGATAAGAAGACACAAGACTTCACCTTGAACAATTACTCGGTGCTCGAGTTACGAACACCACAGGTCACCTACGAGATCGCCGACTCGTTGGAGCGCAACTGGAATGACCTGCCCACCTTCGCCAAGGAACAGGGAGAAAGGGTCGACGCCGACGTTGCTACGATGGGCTCACAGCTGCCTAAACAATTCAGTACGTTTCAAGACCACTAACTGCCTTTGCATGCCTCACTAACAAACCTCAACAGTGGTCGCCATGCCAGAGTATTCTCAGTCCGCCTACCGCCACGGAGACTACGTCGCCAAGTACGGTGTCTTTCCCCTCGGCGAAGCTCAGAAGAAGATTGGAGAGGACTACGTCAAAGACGACGATCCAATCAACGTCATCTCCCAACACACTCGCAAATTCCACATGGCAAACAAGGTCACCTACTCCTTCTGCGCACAAATGCTGCAGAACCTCGGGGAGCAGCCAGTCGAGGACATCGGCATTGAATGGGACGAGAAGAAGTACCCCTTCGAGCAGATCGCTACCATCGAGTTCGAGCCACAGGACAGCTGGTTGCCTGAGTTCCGAGCCTGGTGGGACGACAGGATCACGGTCAATGGCTGGCACGGATTGAAAGAGCACAAGCCGCTCGGCAGCGTCAACCGAATGAGACGTGTCGTGTATGCTGAGAGCAGGAAACTGAGACTACGAGTCAATGGGTACAGAGATCACGTAGAGCCGGGAAGTGTGAACGAGGTGCCTGCTCCTCTTCCCGCACCACAGTTGCCGCTACCTCATCAGCCGGCGCTGCAGACGGTAGAGGTCAGGAACTAAGCATTGTACGACTAGCCACTAGATCTATCGAGCATGTATACAGGCAGTGCAATGACAATCTTCTGACCAACGGCTACAGCTTCGATGCACCTGCTTCCCGCTGCGCTTGTGACTTCGCCTGTTCCCGCAACACCCTCTTCAGAATCTTCCCAGACGGCAGCTTCGGGATATCGTTGACAAACTCGATCCCTCCCTCGAGTTGCTTATACCGCGCCAGCCGCTCCTTCATATGAGCCATGACGTCCTTGTCCGTGATCCGCGACCCCTCCCTCTTGACGATGTACGCTTTGGGCAATTCACTGCCACCCTGCCCTCTCGCCTGCAACCCAATAACAGCGGCGTCGACGATATCCGGATGCTCCGTCAAAGCACCCTCTAGCTCTGCAGGCGCGACCTGGAACCCACGCACCTTGATCAACTCCTTCAACCTCTCGACCACAAAGCACAGCGCATGTTCTTCCCCTGTCTCCGGGTCTGTATGTGGTCGGACCTCGATGACGTCGCCTGTGTGGAAATACCCCTCTGCATCCCAGCTCGCGGTCGTCGCCCTTTCGTTCTCGAAGTATCCCATCACAACACTTGGGCCCCTGACGCACAGCTCGCCTTTGCCACTACTCGTGACGTCCGCGCCACGCTCGTCGATAAGCTTCATCGCGTTCCCTGGCAGCGGCACGCCCACCGTTCCCCAGGCCGTCTCCATGCCCGGGCTTCCCGCTGAGCAGCCCCGCGCGATAGACCACGGCACGATCATCGCCATGCTCGTCGTCTCAGTCATGCCCCACACCTGGCTGAACGTCGCGCCCACCCCCAGCAACCGCTGGAACCGCGCCTGCAGGTCCGCCGAGCACGGCGCAGCGCCGACCGTGCCGTTCCGCACCGTCCGGAGCGAACAGTCTGCGCGGTAGTTCGGCGACGACTCGTCCGCGAGCCCGGACATGACGATGCTGTTCACCATGGGCGGGACCATGAATGTCTCGGTCAGGGCGTACTTGGCGTGGTACTGCAAGTAGGGTTCTAGCTCGAAGCGCCGCATGATGTACGCGGCGCGGCCGTTGCGGAGCACGCTGACGAAGACTTGCGGCGCGATGCCGACGTGGAAGAAGGGCATTGCCAGGATAAGACGGATGGGGTAGCTGCGTGGGTTGGCTTCGAAGAAGAGCTGGTGTTCGGAGGTTAGGTTGCGGTGCGTTGTCTGGGCGCATTTGGGTAGGCCGGTAGTGCCGGAGGTGTAGTAGAGTTGGGCCACTGTTGTGGTGGAGGTGGTGGGGTCGTTGAAGCGATGCCAGGGGGCTGCGCCGTGAGTGAGGAGGGTGCGGTAGGAGCGGTGGCCGGACGGGACGGTTTGCGTGGGCTGGGTGTCGAGGACGAAAAGGCGAGAAGTGATGTCGATGTTGTTCTCGTGCAGGGCGTGTTGCATGTCGGAGAGGATCTCAGGTTCGGCGAGGACGAATTTGATTTTGGCGACGCGCACGCCGTGGCTGAGTTCGGCTTTGGTGTATGAGGGGTTGGTGCCTACGCTGCGGCCGCCGGCGCCGATGATGGCGAGGATGAGGAGAGGGTAGAGGAGGGAATTGAAGCTGTGGATGCAGACTGTGTCATGGGCTTGGAGGCCGGCATGTTTGAGGCCGGCTATCAGTTGGCAGACGGTGAGACGGGAGGTTTTGTAGGTGTAGTGTTCCGATGGGTTGGCAGGGTTGATGAACAGCTGGGGGTGGGTGTTAGATTATAGTCACTCTTAGTCATGGTAACTTGTGTATAGACTATTCGCTCTGACTCTGCAGTGTACAGCGTTTTGGCTCGTACATTTACAATGCTGAGCAAAGCAAAATATGCGAGTCCAGACTTACAGGTTTGTCGAGGTCATATTGCGGGTCGTCGAATGTGAAGGAGACCACGTCTTTGTCCGAGAGAGGGTATGTCCCCGAGTCATTGAAAGGCATATTAGGAAGATACAGAGCTCTGATAGAGATCAGGGTCTGGGAATGCTTCGAGACACCCGATAAGGAACCTTCTATTGGTTACTGCTACAGTGTAGGCTGGATAGGTGGATAATTGATTGGCGTACTAGTTGACATGCGTCGTGCTGTCAGGCCTACGTAGCAACAGGACGGAAGTACCTGTCAGACTGAGACTGGTGAGCAGCCCAGGAGACGTTCGTTCGGCTGTTCGCATAATGCCGATGGTGCTCCATTGGATGTGAGGAACGCGGTACTGCTCTCACGCTGGTGTTGAGCTCGAGAGCCGAGGGTACAAGAAAGGGCAACGATTGGCTCCGCTGGTTGCCTGAATTTGGTGACCGGATACAGGCCGATAAGGTGCCTCAGGCCTTCATCGTGTGCAGCCTCACTGGCAGGCAGAACAAGGCTGCAGGAAATTGGGGTCGCGACAGCCGTCATTGTTTACGCGAAAGTGCAGCAGTTCCTTCCGTTTGCGTGCGTCGTCTACCTGATACAATGACGACCGCACCAATGTTTCGACACTGTTAGTGAGATATTCTCGGCTGCCTAGGTGGAAGATGCTTGTCGAGCTTTGATCAAAGCCTGAAACAACCAACAACCATGCCAGCATATGTCCGAAAACAGCCGCTCCTCGAGCGTATCAGGGCCTGGCTTGATGTGTATGATGTCCTGCTATGGCTGTCAGAAGAGATTGAGTCGCATGGCTGGGACCAGGTCGAGAAAGCATATGCTATACCCATAGGTATCGGCATAAACCTTGCTTTCCTCATCGCAAGAGCAAATGTTGGCAAGAGCTCCAGAAGCCGTGATGATGTCTTTGCAGAGGCTTCTCCCGGCTGGCGAGCTGCTATAGTGAGTCTTTCCTGTGTGTGCACGACGAATGTGTGCTAAGATCAATTCAGGCATGGTTCGTTGTCCATTTATTGACGTTGGTATGCGCTCTCAACACCTTCTACACATTCTTCAGGAAGCGCCACTATCGACTCTTCGAAGCACCGGTCGATGTAGCGCCACAGACGCCGTCAGCTCACAGAGTCAAGCTGAATTCCTCGCCGGTCTCTTCCTCCCCACTGAAGTTTCTCTCGACAGTATTGGGCACCGAGTCGGCCGAATCAAGAGCACACCCCGACCCACGTCAAGATGTGTGGGAAGTAGCCGTCTGGGACCCTCTGCCTGTGTCTTTGAGGCTGTTTTGCTTCTTCAGCCCGGTACATGTCGCTCTCTATTGGATGTTCCTACCAACACAGTCATCAGATCCAAGACCGAGCACAACCGTCGCTACGGCAATCGCTCTAGCCTTCTTCACATCGGTGCAGCTGTCATACCTCGTCAAGTGCTTCTCCCAGCAGAGCAAAGATTCAGCTCTGATCTCGAGAGAAGTCATGCACGAGTACGACACCAAGTTCGTCAAGCCCAGGACTACACCGCTATACCGCGACGTCGCAACACAATATTCAGAAGCAGCCAACACAACGCAGCCAAGAGATGAGAGATACAATAACGTGGTTGTCTTTCCTCCAGCCTTCGTCATCAATCGAGGCTTCAAGACAAACCCGAATCCAAACTACCTTCAACAAGCTGCGGCCAGTACGTCTGCCCAAACATCAGGTACCAGACCTGCAGACTCGACACCAGATTTCCGAAGTCCTTTGCCGCCACAGGATGTGTCTTCTCCTGTTCGACCTCAGACTGCAATCCGACAGCCAACATTTCGCCCGAGTACTGGTTATAGCGGTGGAGGCAGTTTGGGCGTCTATTCACACGCACAATCTCCGTTGCGTAAGAGTGCATCGACGAACTTTACCCCAGCGAAAGGATCGAGAGGACAGTATATGAGGGAGATGGCTGAGAGTCGAGGCAGTCTCAGTCCAGAGAAGCGAAGAAGCATACCTGCTTCTGGCCTTGTCAACACAAGTACTGCTTCTCAGCGATGGGGACACTTGAAGCCCGACAAAGCAAGGAGGGAGACTGGTAACTTCTAGTTCATGGTCTTATGCATTTTCTTCCAAAGATACCCATGTACAAATAAGAAGCATAATTTCACCCAAAAGCAAGCGCATCAGCCTCGTTCGTCGTGCGAGGGCAAGAGCAGGCAGGGCTTGGGCGTACCTTCCCTGTCAGAGCTCGTCAGTGCGCGCCAGTATTTTTCTTCCAGACTCGAGCTGCGCCTATGTCTACGCACTGACCATATCTCCGAGCCCACATTCTTCCTTTGTATAGCATAGCAACACATACTTGAAACCATGAACACGGCTCGGCGAAGGTGTCGCTCGGAGCAGCTTGCCACCACAAGACACACTGCTGTCCGAATTGTTCCGCCACACAAGGTAGCAAAGCTTCGAGAGGCACAACTTCGTCTCGACGGCAGCAGTGTGCATCCGGCAAACTCAACTAGGCTGGCGTATCGTCATGCAAGCTTGAATACGGACATATTGCCTTCGCAGGCTACTGAACGAGTTTCCTCCCCTACGTCTACGTCGCAACCTGCTGCATTTTCCAGTCAGTCTCTGGGATCAGGGGCTTCCCCACCGAAGTCGTCTGGAACAAAGCAGCAGCTTGACGGTGCTGCCCCTTTCCCAAATATTGATGCAGTTATTGCAGGCTCGAGGAGTCGAGACAAAAGACGGGCCATGGCGGAAACAGAATTCTACGAACAAACTGACGAGAAGGGCGTCGTCAGGCGAACAAGTATTCTGAGACCTGTCAACAGGGAAGACTGTCTGGTGGCTCGTGGGGCGAATCCTCGGACTGGTCTGATCACGCCAGAAGCCAACAGTGTAGCCGACTCACTAGATTTTGGGAAAAGGTTCGCCAAAAATCGACAAGATTCATCAGCTCAGTGGAGGCTTGACGGCGATCAATGGGTCAGCAGCATGGTGGCACAAGCTCAGCCGGCTACACGACCTACTCCTAGTAAACCTCAAGTGAGGCCGCTGGAACGTGTCGCCGAGGAGTACCTGAGTCCGGTCCATGCACAATCGCGGCCTAGGCGTGATTTTAGTCCACTTACAGAGTCAAACCTACATCAACTTGCAAGCGAGCAAAAACCCATGCCTTCCGCAGCCCAGGCTCAGGCAGCTCCACCGACGCCACCTGGCATCTGCAAGATACGTCGGAAACCTGTAAGCAGTCCTTCACAGCGAACTCCGGAAGCCCACACAGTTCGCGCAGCCGATCGGCAGCCCAGTAACGAGACCGTCGTACGCACACCACTTCATGACCGACACAATACCAGCAGAGGTGATGTTTTCACCTATTTCCATCCTGAAGATGTCGGTGGTACTCTCGGTACCAACGTTCGGCCACATCCAACTCATGCTAGCCCAGTGGAAAGCTCTTTTTTAGGCCTGCCGGTGAAGCCTCGCAGCATGACAGCTCGTCCGCTACGAGGCTTCACCGCAGCAAACAGGAATTTAGACCAGCTGCAGCCGTCTCTGCGGACGAGCAGTGGCCCATACCCGTTGCCAGCCTCGAAACAACAACCGATGCCAACCAGAGAGTACCGGCAGCTGCACAGAACGGGCCTGCCGCGTCGAAAGCAACACGAACTAATGGAAACATTCCGCGACGAAGAAAGACTGTATCGTCAGCGAGTACCGAAAGCCTATCTTCCCGACACTGCCATTTCCTTCGACCGCACACGCCATACGCAACAGCGTCGAGGTTACCGAGAACATCCGCGTCCGCCGAGGAGCACGCTTGGTCCACAGGCGCAAAACCATGCACATTTTATGGTAGAAGACCCTCCGGATCAGGCTTTACAAGAAGACCTGAACCCCTATCAAAAGTCCAATACCATGTGCATGAGCACCGACACCTCCACTCCTACATTTCGCAACGAGGCAGGCAGAGACTCGACAGCGAATTCCGTCGACGTGGTGTCCAGCCAGACTATGCTGCGGCACCGCAGCGCCGCCACCAAGTGCCTCGTACGAGCCAACGTCACCGATACCATGAGTGGCCACTCCATGGGGCAAACGACCAAAGAGACCTTTGCAAGCGACAGCTTGCCTTCGGAGCGCCGCCCACCAATGGGCCCAAGGTCACAAGAAGTGCGAAACGTATCAAAGCCAGCAGAAAGGGCGACAACTACGGCATTAGAGCACCGATCGAACATGACTGGTACGAAGGGGGATCAGTCAGACGGAGACGAGAAGTCAGAAGATAGCCGAACGTCCAATGGAAACGAGTCACCCATTCTAGCGGGCCCTGGCGCTGTCTCCAATGATGGTGGTGGACTCGTGCTTCTCGACCCTCCCGATGTCTCCAGTGCTAGACTGGCGCAATGTGAAGAGACCGATCTGCGAGACCATTCCATCTGCTGCCCCGAATGTTGTGTACAGTTTGACTGTCACGAAGGATGTCTTGGGCACCCGAGTCCCGCAATGAGTCTTGCTGAAAGTGAGACATCTAGCTTGGTTTCAATGGGGGTGTTCGATGCGAGCTTCGAGACCTCGGTCCAGGCCGTCAACAAAGTTTTGCTTGAACCACCGAAGAATACTAGCAGTAAGCTAGCTAAGGTCAAGACAGCCTTCGTGCGCGGGCCAAGGCCTAAGCCAAGCTCTCCGACGAAGTCGTTCATCGGCCAGGATCTGATGAGGCGGACCATGCGCAAAACACCAGCTCCACGAGAAGTTGGCCAGAAATCTGTTGAGGGTCCCAAGAAGCCTGAAACAAGACTGGCCGTTACAGCTGCTGTCAGGGCCATGGACGCGAACGACAACTCGACCGAGGAAGTGATCAACCGGGAAGGACCCGAATCCATACCGCATGATGTTCCTGCGTACAAACCTGATCTGAAACCTCGAAAGAAGCGACAAGCTGCACACGAAGCCAACGAAGGCCGCCGCGTGTCTGGCAAAGGTGACTTTTGCTCCGATCGCCCGGTCAGTGGTCCTCGAGAGACGGCCGATGAAATACCACCCGAGCCACACTCGCAAGGCGGTGACAACGTGAGCATGCTTAGCAGAATGAGCTCGCTCGTTCGACGACCAAATCTCAGGTGGAGTTGCATGGACAAGCACCCCAAGTTGCTCAGCCATACTCAAGGCTTGCTATCCCGGCTCAAAGAGATGGTGGTCGTGGTCCTCGACACCACTTCCTTGGTCTCGGTCATGGTTTTGAAGTACAAGCGGGAAGGAAGAGTTGTCATTCCCAAAGGCGTTAGTACTTCTGAGCTATTTGGTGATATCGTGCGAAGCATGCTGTACCTGATGATAGCGGCGTGTATCTATGCTTGGGTAGTAAGGGTGTTGAGGGCTGTACTGGTGGTTGTGCGAGTCCTTCTGATACCAGTAAGAATTTGTGCTTGGGTCATTGGGTGATTCGCCAGCAAACGATGGCAGTTCATGGTTAAAGAAAGCTGGATGCCTCCATGCCAAGGTGGACGTGGAAGACATGAGTCTTGCCCGAGAGATCATGTTCTGATCCATTACTCCGTTCGCTTAACCGATGACATTGTTTCAAACCTAGATTTGTCTTCGACTCACCGATTCAGCTTCTGCGAGGCGCCTCGTGAGTTTTTAGCATATGCTTTTGGTAACGACGCAGCTGCTGGTTTCGGTGTTCGAGGTCTGATTGCGTCTCATGCAAACACTCTGCATTATGATTCAGGGATAGCGAAAAACTTGCAAACTCAGCGGCGTTGATACATGTCTCGAAGCCAAGTCACAGCAAACGCTGCGTGACTGACTTCCTTGCGAGCTCGATTGCCAGTCGTACGCAAATTGACAGGCAGAATGACTGCTTATAACAACGGGACGCTGCTCCAGTATCACACAGATGATGCCATATCAATACGCAAAACCACGTTCCATCCTGAACCTCTCGAACCACTTCATTGTTGGGACTACACGTATTGAAGTTCAATAAAGGACTGGTCATCTAACAGCTACCGACGCTATCTTTGGACCCTAAGTACTCGGATAAATCCGGTCCTGACCTAGTCCGAGGTGGATAAGCTCCCCTGGAGGCGGGTGTCTCTGCTTCACACTAGTATCGTACCAAGGTAGATACTATGTGCTGGAAGCGACGCCTTGTGGACTGTCGCAGATGTCACAGACGGAGGGTGGAGACGCAGGAGCCTGAGTATGTCGGGGGCTGTGGCATCAATGGCTGTAACGTCTGGTCGCCAGCGAACAACTATGCCAGTATCGAAGACATGGAAACTCACACCGTGGTGCGCCACGGATGCCCTGAGTGCGCGCAGCCTAGTTTCATGGATTCTTCCCTCACGGAGACGGGCCCGCAAGGATCTCGTGATTCATCCATGGTACAGGGAGGAGGTGATAGAGTACCTGCACAGGAACAATGGTATCAATCAGACCGGGATACAAGGCCCGCCAGGCAGGAAGAGGGCGCCTTAGTCAGACCCCAGGACCTCCACTACCTTCTAGACTCGAACGGGAGGCCGGCGCCTTTGATGCTGCCGGAGCTTCGGCACGTTTCACTTTCGCCTCCTCGAGGCACGGCAGCAGAGGGCGATGTTGACGATTCTGGTGGTGGTCGAAGACATTCACAAAGACGACAACCGAAGGATGAGAAATGCGATGTTTGTCGCCTGGAACGCAACATTTGTGATGTGCTTCAGCATCATGTTCAGCAACTTGGGTGCTCCTACTGTGCTCGAAACTCTCGAGTATGCATGTTTCAGGGACAAAGACTACAGAGGAACCAGGACGTTCCGGGAGCAAATCCCATCTGGACCGGACAAAGACCCGAAACCAAGTGCGAAAGATGCAATACAAATCAGTCACGTTGTGATACCGATGGGACTTATGCATGTACTAGCTGCATGGAAAAAAAGTACATATGTCGCAAGGGAGGGGTTCAACTTCCGCGGACCGACCCGCAGTGAACATCGCCGCCTCCGCTAGACTCGGGTCATGTCAATAGATCCACGACTTGGGATCTTTTGGCTGCGCGAACTCCCGGTGCTCTAGTCTCCCATACGCCGCCGACGACTACAGTCGATGGACTGTCGAGCAGCTTCGATGCCGCCTCGCTCGGAAGCCATTCGCGCATGCACGGTTTCGGTAATTAACTTAGTTCCCAACCCCAGTGGAGACAAACACACGAAGCACAAGATGCCGTAAGCTTAGCTGTTCCACGAGAGCAGTCACCTACAGAGGCAGTCCAAGGACCCCACCACATGCGAACCCCTTGGGCAGTGAAGGTGCAAGAAGGCCTGGTACTGCGAAACAAGGTCTAATGTGAGCGGATTGTTTCGTAATGATGTGTATTTGACACATAGCTAGAAACAACAATAGAGAAGAGCTTGAAATAACGTTTATCGATGCAGCCATGATACCTCGTCTAGTTCCGAGCGTTTCCGACCCAATGGATTGAGTACTCCTCGCGGTGCCCTCGATAGTGAAGCAGTCATCGGACTAGTGCAAAGCATACTCGAGCGTCTTGACGTGGCCCTTGGTTACCTCGCATGTACCAGTAAGCTGGTTTATCTCTCGGTGGACAAGTCCCGATGATGATCCAATGCATGCTGTCACGTGATTTAACCCCTTTTTCTTCTACCCGCTCTGAACCTTAAGTTTTGTGCCGGTATCTAGGACTAGATCTGGCTGCTTCTTCCTGTCGACGACCCTGACGTGTTGCACCGCGTGTAGCGAGCCACACTGTAGGTAATTCCCATAAGAGACGGCATGACTAACGTTGGGCGTGCTACACCTTCTACGATCGTTCAACTGGACGTGTTATGAGTGCAAGCTCGTACACCACCTCTATCAATGGCCACTTTTCAGCTATCAGAGCCCTACCGCAGTCTTACCGAAAATTCTTCGTGTCTTTATAACGCCCGGCAACTATGCCACGAATCACGCATGTGCACATTGTGTTGTACAAGCGATGACGCCACTTGTTGGCCCATCGCGACTACGCAGAGTCTGACAGAAATGCAAGTACAACCCAACCACCTTATATCTCATAATATATAACAGGGCCGTCCTCCTTTAGAGAGACTGGCCACCCCAAGCAATTCATATCTTTCCAACCTACTACTGCTAGAGTCGAGCTCTCCTGCTGAATGTCTAACGGAGACAAACGTACCGTGTCGCTTTTGCTGGATAGTCGAGTGGTCGCTTTGATTAGTTGTGTTTCACAGGCTGATTCGGTAGGCCTTCGCAATCACACGTTCCTAGAGTCATAGTTGTGGATGGTGATCTAACATGATTCTAGTCGCTTATCTCTTGGTGATTGACTGTGATAGCTGTGACCGGCTGACTTGAGAAACGGCAAGGAGCAGCACTCAAGAATCAACAATCTGGTTTGCGAACATCACAAACGAACCACGGGAGCGATAAGCCATGCCATTCGAGATGCTGGACATAAAAGAATGGGACAGCCCCCGAGCTGGACCACCAGTCTCGCGGCTACTTTCAGGCTACCCGTCACTCCGCTTCACATCATTGGACTTTCACTGCTTTCCAACCTATTTTCTCGGCAGTCTAATTAGACCAAGGTGTGTTATTGGTGGGCGACGCTGCACTGCAAAAGTCTAAACTGCAACAATACGGTGCGGGACGGTGACCTAGCTCGAGCGCGTCAGCGCGTTAGACATCCGGATGACCCTGACAATGCACATGCAAAACCCTGTCCAGCTCGTTGCGGCCGCTCCGACGAAACCAAACACCCCAGCAAAGGAAATCCGGGGCGCGCGATAAGGCCGACAGACGGGCGTACTCACTTTGAAATAAAGAGCAGGCATGCTTGTTCGGGCCAATGCGACGAGGTGCGACCAAATACACTCCCGGGAATGCCACCAAGAGCACTGCAAGGACTTCCTAACCTCTTCAATCCTGCAGCACAAGCTCTCACAGCTTCTTATGGCTCCGATGCTGGGACGCAAGCTGGCCTTTACTCGGGGGGTTATGGCGGCGCCCAGACGTACGCACAGCAGCTACCTTCAATCTCCGACCTCCAATTACCGCGGCCAGATTCATACAGCTCTCAACGGATTCCTGGTAACCTCTACGACCGAATATTTTCACCAACCAGAACTCAGACTGACCAGACACCGACACGCGATGCACTTGGTGCTGCGGGCAGCAGAAGACCTAGAGATAGGACAGATTCTTCTTCAAGCTCGAGTGACAGCTCAATAGGCGCCGACCAGTCCTCGAGCAGACCTATCAGGAAGCACCGAAGGTATAGATAGGATGGTGGCACTGGAGACGATAGAGTTCAGTCACAGCTTGAGAGCGAGCAGATGGTCGGCGTCACACCAAAAGTAGAGAACACTGGAAGAGCTTGCCGATCTTTGATGATGTGTTCCAGAGCTGAGCAGACAATGGCAGCATTAGAGACGAATCACTAGATTAGCAGCAATAGAATTGCCTTTAGAGCTGGTGAAGTTCTCGTAATGGTGCGCTTGTCGTCATCAAGACTAGCGTGCCCCTTTTCGGCCGTACTTGGCGTTAATCTCAACACGCGCTCGACGTGTTGTTACCTCAACACGGTATCGTCGCTTTCTTGATGTGATCTTGAACGTCTGCGATCGGACGCTGCTTGACCATATTTCACAAAGCAGTTGGAGGAAGGGAGTCTAGAAATAGATCTTACACATCACAGCCGCCTTTGTGACGCTGCCTACCCCCTACGTTCAAGCTCCCTCAAGCCATCGAGGCTCTTTCGTTTCGTTCATTATCAATGCAGTGACGAATTCTACCTGTTCAGCATCTTGACAATTTGGAATTATGTAGGTCAAGCGTGCTTCATGCGATACGTCACTCGATGTGCACGTCAACCCCGTCCGACGACATTTTCTCTATATAGTCAACGAATAGGACAGTAGCAGTCATGGTTGAAACGGCGTTGATTGCTTCGAGGGCTGACCTCTGTATGAGGACAGCCCTCTGCTATATGCTATGAAATATGAGGTTATTGGATTGCACTTCTATCAGACAGGTCCTTGAACAACGGTCGCGACGACGAAAGCACCCGACCGATTAGGAAATGATCAAACACGAAGTGTAGTGTGAGAAAGACTGTATGAGCTGAGTTGACTTCCAAAGCTGACTGTTGAACATGCCAGCAAGTCGCAAAGCCCAGGTCTAGCTAAGTCCCACGCCATGTGGCAAGTACCCAACAAAAAGATCTGTATAGCAGCGGCTGACTGAACAAATTGTAGCGGGGAAGGGGCAAGTAGCTGCCGCTTCATCACACAGGTGTCTAACGTCGAGCTTGCGCAAAGCAATCTTGGGTAAGTGTTTGACGTACAGCTTTCACAATCTCCTCGCGAGACTGCTGGTGAAGATTGACGACTGTTAGATGCGTGCAACTTAGTTTCCAGACTCAATTCAAGTGTTTGGTAGCATCTTGCACATGCATGTTTCACAGGATGGTGAGTCACGTACCTTCACTTGTCACTTCATGATCACGGGGCAAATGAAAGTGTTTACTGCTTCGTTTTCTTACAAATACTTCGCAGTGACTGCAAGATTCTGTCTTAGAGTTCAAACTTTGCAACGTCTATATCACAGCGCCGATTTCCCAGGTCTGAGATTGTGCGACTGAGTAAGTAGCGAATCTACTGTCCATCACGAATATACGGACTCGTCATTGACTTTGACAGACTTCTGGACACCGTTGCGAAAACAGCATCTTGACCAAAACACGACGGCCAATATGTCAATCAAATATTCAGGCACTGCCGCCGCTCTCGAGAGCCATGACACAACGACTTCTGCAGCCCAACCACGCCTACCGAACGAAATCCTCCCCATGATCGGCGAATGTTGCATCGAGTCATTCGAGATCATGATTGAAGACGTCACGGACAAGAAACTTAATACCGAGGAATACCCAAAACAATTCGTGTTGACTGGCTATCCCAAGGTCAAGAACGTGGCTCTCGCTTCACGCAATCTCAATGCTGGAATCAAGAGTGGTCTGCGCAAAAAGTTCAACGGCCATCTTACGTTGAGGAATGTGTATAGGGTTGAGGCTCTTGACTTGCGATCTGTGATAGCTCTGCCATGGTTGATCGAGCAAGTTCTCGATATCGACGAGTACTTGGATGAAAACATTCCGTGGACCCAGTCATATATTGATTACAGCATATTCCCACACCTTCACACTGTCACAAAACATGCGTACTCCAACCGTGGTTATCATTACCACCTAAACGATTCCAGAAGGGACCTTTGCGACGGAGTCCTGATCTTAACGTCCGAACAGGTGTATAAGGGGCTAGTCAAACAACAACACGAAAGAGGCGGCTCCTGGGTGCCGGGTCGAGATGGCAGAGAACTATACTTTGTCTTTCACCTAAAGCACGACAAGCCGGCAGTGGATGTGGTCATCGATATCAGTAGACACAATCGTGCAGTCATCACCGAGCGAAGGATAGTCTAGCATCATCAAATAGCAGCGCTTACGTTCTTTCCATGCTCCTTGAGATGGTCTTACCGTTGAGAAAAAACCCGATGTCCCAAAGATGGAGGACCGCGCGGCAGGTGCGATACCAGGCACCTCTGGATCTGGCAAGGCGCGATTGGCACAGGATGAGGTCCACAAGCGGCCATTACCTGGCTTTGAAGGAGAGTCAGGAGCGAATGCTGCAGCCGCACGAAACGAATGCTGGTACAAAACGACAATGACTTTCTATACGCAACTATGCTCTGTTGCCAATACTAGCTCTGCCAAGTCCACTAAACACTGCGTTCACTCATACACTTGATCTCCTCATGTTGCCTTGTTCGCGCCAACGTTGTCAGCAGCCCATAAAACAAGAGCACACTGAACTGTGACCACGCGCGTGACAGCCGCCAATCAGGTCGCTTCTGGTCGTGCTTGCAGCACTCTAGTAGCTCCCAAACGCCCATGCGCGCCTGTATATGATGCTGCTCTCGAACTCAAGTCCACCAACGGTGTCGTGTCATTCAGACATGTTGTCTAGTAGTCTGGGCCCACACCAGTCAAGTCAGGTATCAGATAGTTTGACAAGCCCATCGCAAACAATTGCCTCGAGCTTGCGAGCTATTGATGCCTCTGGAATGCCGTCTTGTCTCTTGAGACTACGCCAATGTTCGCAGAAATGGCGTTGTCTCTCTCAGCTAATCCCACGAACATGGAAATCATCATGGCCAACCATGACGCATGGGCTTTCTGGGTACACCAGATGTCTGCCGACCGTGACGGTAGCGGCTTGGGCCTGGGTCGGACTCGTCCTCGGGTATCTCCATTGATGCGCTGCCGTTCTCATTCTCCTCGCCCTCCTCCTCCTCGTCAGATATCTCCATTGATGCACTGCCACTATCCCCCACCTCATCCTCCGCAGCTGCTGGTCGACGGTAACTATGTTCCTCGACCGACTCGTTGAGCAAGTCACTGATACGCATGTGCCCAGGTGCCCGCATCGGAGCACCCATAGCTCCACCAGATGGGTCCATCCTGGACCGTCCAGAGGTAGCACTCATTGAGTTGAGGGGACGGTATGTATGCTCCGCGTCTAGGGGTGCTGCGTTTTGTCTTCTGTCATCTTCGAATGGCCCATATTCAAGATTACTGGCGGGTGCTCCAATGGTGTCGCAGCTTTCAGCACTTGTGGTCGATGCTGTTGACAATGATGATGTCCGGTTTGGTCCAGCGTTGGGATACTCCGTGTTCCTGCCATATCCCTGAGTCGTACCGTATCCCTGAGTCGTACCGTATCCCTGAGTCGTACCGTATCCCTGAGTCGTACCGTATCCCTGAGTCGTACCGTATCCTTGGGTCGTACCGTACCCTTGGGCAGTACCGTATCCTTGGCTTGCGCTATAGCCAGTCCTCGTCGCCAACGGCTCAACACTTGAACGATGCCCCCCGCCACTAACACTTTGACCGACGGTCTTAGTTTGTGCAGATAACATAGGGCGAAAGCCATGCTTTGCTCTCGTGTTCTCATCCTCCGCCATTCTCACTTTCGTGGCCTCACGAGATTTTGCGGCATCTTTCTGGTTCCAATACATTCTCTGACACTCCTTGCACCGTTTCGGCTTATTGTTGTATTCATCTCCGGCTGGTCCTCTGTTGTTCGGCTCACGTACCCTCACCGTGCACCTGGTGCGAGCCCGGTAAATGTCGCATCTTTGCGCTACTGTCCACTCTTCTCTGATGTTGGTGTCGCAGTCTCTGCACGTGTAAATCCTCTTGTACCATCGACACATCGTGTCTAGTTCTCGTGAGCCTTTAGGATGTAGTAACCAGTATGAAGAGGTATAGATGGAAGACCTCGAGCACAATAGTAGCAGAACGCACCTTTTATAGCAAGCTATGAGAGCAGATGCGCAACGTCGAGAAGTCATCTGGATATGCGTTTGTTGACATCGGACACGTGTGGTCCTGCGAAAGCCACACACAGCGGTCATGTTCGTATTGACTCGAGGGAATGAAATCAGATACTTGAATCCAGGGGTAGGAGTCTTACATCTTACCAGCGCGTGAGCCATCACATGATAGCTGAGTTCATACTGCCGACTTATGTTACTGCAAACTGGTCATTGCACATTGCATGTTGACCAAGCAAAGCACAACTTTTGAGGCAAACAAGGCTGTAGTTGAGTTGTTGACACATTTGCAGCCAAGAGTGACTCTTTCCTGTGCTGTGAGTCTGTCGACTGCTGTAAGTACTGTCAGCCGAAAACTGCCGTTTGCACAGACTGCTTGCCAACTGCTGCATGCCACTATAATCAACACCCATATTACCAGCCCCATATATTGCAATATTAGGCAATCTCAAAAGGAGATAAATATGATGCCATTGTTTAGTGCCATAGCCAGAGGTATGCCTGTACCCATATCTCTTCAACCAAGACAGCACGTTCCTCGGTAAGTCAGGTCAGTCCTCAGCATGTTCAACCAAGACTCTCACGGTGACATCCATGTCCATCACGTTCTACATTGAGCTAAATCATCGGAGAGAGAAGAACCGAGCTACCAAACGTGAGGAGCCATTGAAACTTAGTGGGGTTTGGCGATTCCTGTATGGCGTTCCCTGATGTTCGATCGAGATGATAGGTGTTTCTAGTCCTTGCGTTCGATTGAATGGCGGCAGTATGGAAACTACGATATGCTCAAACGTGGTTTGTATGGGCTGGGATGAAGGGTCACCCCTATTCGTGGGAGCTCCTCTGCGAACGGTGTCAGCGAAAGTTGCTAAGTATGCAGCTTCGTTGTTCGGGCAATCAACCCACCACTGGACGTATTTCTGCCTTAGCAAGTATCACAATGGCGACATCTGTGCCCGTATCGATCTGGCCAAGTGGCGCACGCAGACCATCGTGTCTGCGACTATACATCAAGACTCCGTCGTGCTCGATTCTTACCCGTCGTTCGCCAACGGTAGAGAATGCCAGCAAAGATGATGACAAGTGCTGTAGTCGAGAACACAATCAACCATATGGTGTCTTTCTCGAACTCCCTGCGCACAAGTCTGGTTGGGCTTCTGAAATTGCGTGGCTCTGAAGGGGTCGATTGGTACATGATCGGAAGGTTTCTTGGTAGATGAGATGACAACAAGCTGTTGAGCAATTCTGTTAATTGACCGAAATTTTCTCTCGCAATAATAAAAGCTATGTGGTCGCTGGCACTAACAGCTGCTGCTGATCTAGTGAGACATAGAGTCGTAAGATAATATGCACTGTAACCGACGTGTGACTACTGAACAGTGACATGTGAGGACATGAAAACGCTATCGAACCAGCTTGATCTAATCATTAATATCACTACCAGAGGCAGGCACGAACGAGGTCGAATGCTCGGGTTGTCAAAGGAACTGTGGAATCAGCCTATCGTTCTTACCTGACACGGTTGGGTGCCTGTAAGGTGAGCTCTGAACGTCATTTCCGACAATGGACAAGGCTCGATGACATTTCCTTTTCTATTCTTCTCATTGAGTGCTTCCTTGCCCGATGAAACTAGATCGATTCCTGTTCTCTGCGTGTTAGCTTGTACATAGTGACTGAATTGACACAGAATCGCGGGTGAATCCATTTTTCTGATATTACACAAGTCGTCATCAATCTCGGGAACGACCAGGTGAAGCCTGATTGCCTGCCTTCCAAGGTAGAGACAATTTTGCTACGTATCCTTCAAACCCCCCTTGGCTTATGATTCGTCTTCAACACTCAAAGAGCATACCTAGGTGGTCAGCACGCGCTGGATGCCCAAGGCACAAACGTAGTTCTTGCCTCAGGTACCAGACACACGATGGTGGGGCCAGCCAAGACTAGCAGTGTATACGTCAGCTTGCGCTTAGCTACCCTCTCTATGTTCGACGTGCTGATGGCTCTGCGCTCGACGCTCTGCATCCTTGTAGACACGGCTTCGGCAGCATCTCTTTATGTCACCGGATGTTGTTCACTCAGTAAGTCCCTCGAAGGACCCCGGACGGGCAAGGCAGACACAGCCACGAGTAGCTAGGCGAGATGCAATCTTCCAAACAGTGCGTGGCAAAGATCTGTCATCAACCGCCTAAGCGATCGCGTCGTTGATAGGAAGGCCGTATGCCTGTGAGCTAGCCAATACTGTTCCGTGATCGCCGCTCCGCGGTCTCGTTTATCAAATATTTGTGCGCAGTCGTGTCGCTCATTACAAATCGCTTACATATTCCACGGGGCGAACCCTGCTGTCCGTGATGCCCATTCCCAGAACAACAGACAGGGTACCACTCAAAATCCAAGATTGAGGAATCCCGACAAGTTATTCCCCCACCCAAGCCCTAAACGCTCATACAAGACCGAACCGATAAGCGGTATTAGACCTCCTCCAAGCAATCACAGTATCGTGCTAGCAGCAAGTGCTGATGCTGCAAATCCACGGAACGAATCGATCAGACAAGTCCGGAGTGAGAGCTATGACCATAGGTAGGATAACTCGAACCATGAGGATCTAGACAGCTCACCTGGATCGTCGTGATTCTCCGACCCAATATGTCCAACCCGAAGACTGGAAGGAATCAGGATGTATGTGCTTGGGCTGACCAGCCATTCCAGAGAATTCCAACCACGATTCGAGGCATACCGAGAGACATAGATGGAGTCTAAACTCAGATTCAGGTTTGCCTTTGTTGTGCTCTGTCAATGTCTGCGAGACCTTTTTGCTGGTCTTTGCGAATACATCAGCACTGATGACGAATCACACGCTTATACTAAGATAGACCAGGCCCGATGCGCTCGGAGAGAAGTTATATGTCCGTTGAAAGACGCCCCGAAGGGATGCGAACAAAAGGTCCATCATTCCGACAACGAGACAGATGAGCTATCCTGTCGCAGTCATGTCCGACGAAGAAACTCTGAATTTCAGAAGCCGACGAATGGTCCGTGCTAGCCTGAGTACCAGAAATGGTTTTTCGATCAGCTTTGTGTCCCCTGCCACGCTACCGCCATTCTTAGCTGGTGTGGAATGCTTCCGCATCAGTGTGTGTGCACGGCTCTCTTTGGAGGAAAGGATAGTGCAAACGAAAGCAACCCCGACTTGGTGATCTGTTGAGCTCTGCACCATGGAGATGAGCCCATCTTTACCGATATAGCCATCATCCAAACCACTCATCTCGAACACCTGCCTTGTGCAATTACACCTCCGGGAGAATGACCGGCGCTGACTTGTAAAGTGTCATGGCAGTGCCGCTTTCTCTCTCACGTACTCCAGTCGCCAACCACAGTACCTTCAATAGCGACAGGAGCTGCACCAAAGCAGCCTGAGAAGAAGCGAAAAGCCACTAACAAACCCATACTAAAGGAGACAGCATAGGTGACAGTGAAGATCGTGAACATGATCTGTACACGACTGCACGACCATAAACTCCAAGAAGTGGCGCAAAGAACAAAGGACCTGGACTGAAACTAAGGACGTGTACTGTTATAGAGGGAGTTGCAAGTGTAGCGTTCGAGTTATCGAAAACATCTTGCATTGATAGGATATTAGGCGCGAACATCAGTAACGCGATGTGCCTAGAGTATTAACGACTCAACTCATAGCAGAATGGTCGTTCGTGTCATACATGATAGTTCGACGGGGCTCATGAGCATGATCATCGTCTCTTCTCGCCAGCTGGGCCAATTCAGAGGGCTCTGAGGGCTACATTGCCGGCCCCACTTCCGAGCTGTTACTTGTCATGAATCTATTGTGAGTGTCGTGCACCGTGGCATACGGTGCCAGAGACTCATTGCCAGTGATCGTGGTTTTTGCAGTCGCAGCAACTAAGAATAGAGTTAAAACCATCGGCGATGTTGCTAAGAAGACAAGAAGGGTCGCAGAGTATGTCCGGGCATAGGATCGGTTATTGTCAGCCTCAAGCTCCACTTTCCCTCGTTCGTTCCGTCACGCCCAGTTCCTTGTATCGGCGATATCCTCTGGTAGCAAGTCTTTTGTCGGACTCCCGATGTTTGATCGCTAAGACAGCAGTAGTAGATTGGAATGGTATAGATTGCTTGAAGAGTTGACTTCTGTAGGAGAGAAGCTCCCCGCTATATGCTATGGAATATGAGCTGGTTGGGCTGTACTTCTGTCACAGACACGGCAGCTGGCATATCTGAAATTTTGGGGACAACATCATCCAAAGCAAATGTACTACATAGTGATGGTTCGTACTTGATTCGCTGACAACTGGATGCTGAAGCAGCTCAGGCACGACGTGGGATTTTGAGTATAGATGACGACTAGACTAAGCAGCTAGAAGAAGCACATTTTGGCGAGTTGCTGATCTTCGGGTCCAAATGACCACAGACGTATGTTACTCTTGTGGCTCGGAACCTAAAGAGAGGTGAGCCAGACGGGTCGGAGTGGACAGAGATGGTGCTTTATGCACGAGTCTGTAAAGAAGCCTGGTATCATGGATCAATTCTCTGTCTGTTTGCTCCGGACCTTTTGAGAATTAACGACCTCAAGAAGTCATCCTCTTTCGTACTACTATCACTATGTGCCATCCCATGCAGCCGGTATGGTCGAGCTCACCCAAACATGGATGAGCCAGTCCTAACGATGATAGGCCTGCCCGAAGACTGAGAAACGCTTCTCGCAAGCTTAATCAGGTCTGCGTCACCGCCAGGCTTTCCTACCAGAGTAACACATACCGGCAGTACTTCTTCGCATCCCGTGACTTTGGAATCATATGGGATCTGCCCGATAGGAAGCATAAGATCTGGTGAGCCGAGAATAGGAGAGAGGTACAAAGGGTCGAAGCCAGTCTGAATTGAGGGCTCTGGCGGTGGCGTGTCTCGATAGTTTGGGGCTCTCTCAGATATTGGCAGTATCAAAACTGCGTTGTTACCGTGCTGCAACAAGACCTGATCTGGCAGCCACGACCTGTAGACCGAGAGTCGTCTCGTACCTTCTTCATGCTGAGCATCAGTGACAGACTGGCCGAGGCCCCATCTCCAATTCACGAAGGTATTGACGAAATAGACTTTTCCCATGCTTCTTGAGATACGTTTCACGGAACCAGGCTTGACTATCATGGAATGCCCGATAGTATGTGTTGACGATGACATCTTCGAGATACTCGTGTATGTTCTGATCTTTCACATAGGGAGGCGGGTACTTCTCCCACATTCCTGAAACCGAGATACACGAGACTTCTGAGCCCGTCGCCTGACTCAGATCTGTCAGAAATCGATTTAATTGCTCTAGGTGCTCCGAGTTACTGCTGGGGGCATAGTCTTGGGGATAGAAGAGTCGTAGCTTATCAGCTGTATGTGGAACGTTGCCTTCGTTGAAACTTTTAACCCACAGCGGAGCGATTAATTCGATCTTCTCGAAGTCTCGGGTATGAAGTACAGGAGTGTCGAATTGTTCTAAAGTTATCGACAGGCCATGAAGATTGATGTCATCATGAGTTTGTCTGTATTCGAAGCAACCATTAGCTGCCGTCGGACGACGCCCACTGCCGGAGGTATCTTCGCTTATTGCGAAGTCCAGTCCTTCGTATGCCGCCACTGCAGCTGCGCCGCCACTGCTACTACCAGCAGGAGACTGATAACCATCTCCCCTTGGATTGAATGGAGACTGGTAGTCTATTGCTTCAGTAGGCTCCTCACGAGAGATCATCGAGCTCATTTTCGTAGTTGCCAAAAGGTCTGCACCTGCATGCACCAACCTTTGGACGCAAGAAGCAGTGAAGGTTGAAGGCTGTTTGATCTCGTAGAATGCTTTGTTGCATAGTGTGATTGTGAGTCCTTGTACGTCGAACATGTCCTTGACCACGAACCTCAGGCCTCCAAGCGGTCTGGCAGACGATTTCTGTAGCCTTGCTGGTGCCGCTACCGCTAGCATTTGACTCTTTGAGCCTAATACCCGTAGCGAGTGATAAGATTGCTCACTGGGATATAATCAGCACTGTCCCAATTCTCGAGGATTCACTCGTACTTAGCTTGCAGAGGTTCCACGGCCACCATGAAAGCTCCTTGAGTGTCATCATAAAGCTTTGATACCTGCCAGAGAGCACGATCCTTGATGGCGTAAGGGCCTGCTCTGAGAGAGTGCACTTGATCTGTATGAGCATTCAATGTCAGCCATTCAGGTGTTGGCGACTGCAGAAGCGACTTTATGGAAGTTCGTTCCGATGCTTCTAGATGGGCGGCCATCGAGCTACAATATCTGTTTAACGAAGTCCTGTTTAAGCTCGTTTTGTTGTAGTGCATGCTTGACAAAGGTGTTTATCCATGCGCTGTGTTCCAAAGTAGGAGGTCCTGGTGGCACTATGGTGACAAAAGACTCTGGTGTCGAGCTCAGTTCTTCGAGAGGCTTCGTCGTTATAAGATGTTAGCAACCCCAGCTTGATCTCGCCCAACGAAGGAACAACTAACCTGCGTAATCCGAATGGCGACATATTGCTGCCGCTCAAGTTCGAAGAGGTAGTACTCTTTCGCTGACGTTGGAAGTTGATCATGCATCATGAATGAGGATTTAGGCTGGGCACGAGCGCGGGAGCGCCGCGAACGACAGAAGCTGGCCGCACCGTTGACATTAGCAGATTGACAGTCTTCACAAGGGATGCTGTGGCTCTGCACCTGGGGAACCTCGGACTCAGAGTTTGCAGGACTCGTTTGAAAGTGGATGTAGTGTGGTCCTGCACATGCACTCGGATCTGGCTGTGACAAAGTTGTGCTAGTGGCTTTGTGAAGAGATTGTCAACAAATTGAAAGGCCCAGAAACAAGGTCCAAAGGTCTGGCCTGTAGATTTCCGATGGGATCGACACGTGAGCCTGCCCACTTAGGCATGACAAGACTAATTGTAACCCCCCTTCGACCAAGTTGCAAACAGAACATAACACGCTGTCATGAAAAATAGCTTGAGATTTGAGCGCAGCCAATTCCTGGTTCGTGGTCTCCCTATAGCTTGGCTGAGTGACTCTTGATCTCCAAGTCGCCCCTGCTCAAGTCTTTGACGCTCTTCTTGCCCATCTGGCCTAAGCTGTTGTCCGCCTCAGCGAGCAAACAATCGAGAACGTGGCTTACCCCTTGCTCACCGCCCATTGCGAGTCCGTACATGTATGGTCGTCCAATCAACACGCCCTTCGCGCCCAAACACATTGCCTTTAGCACATCCACTCCTGTTCTGATGCCACTATCGAACAGCACAGTCAACCCACTTTGTTTCACCGTATGGTCTGCGCAGATATCCCTCAGCGCATCCAAGCTGGCGATAGCTCCATTCAACTGCCTGCCACCATGGTTGCTAACCACAATACCGTCCATGCCGAAATCGATGGCCTTCTGGGCATCCTCCACAGTCTGTATTCCCTTTAGCACGATCGGATCGTTGCCCCACAACTCTCGCAACACCTTCAAATCCTCCCATTTCCGGTACGTGCCACTATTCATCACACTCAACCACATCTGCGACTTTTGCATGGTCCTCAGATTCCTCAACACCTTCAACGCACCCCACGGCGTACCAGGCCTTAACAACAAATCACTCACCTCTCTCAACTTTTCCCCCGCACTTCTAGTGTCCTTCGCCGTCTCCTCCTCGAACCTCTTCTGGAACACCGGATCCGAGAAGCCAATCTGGCACCCTTGACCCCACAAAAACGGCAGGTAAGAAGTATCGAGGTCAACAGGCCTCCACCCAATCGTAAATGTATCCAGCGTCACGACCAAGACCCTGTACTCGGACTTCTTCGCCCTGGAAAGCAGACTGGCAGTAACATCCTCAAACTCACTCCGCGGCCAATAAAGCTGATACCACCGGTCCCCATCCTCCAACTCGTCCGCAACCTCCTCAATCGTCCTCGTCGCAGCAGTGCTCAAGATAATCGGCACGCCAGCCTTCTTACAGGCCCGTGCCGTCGCCATCTCAGCATCACCGTGCAGAATCGACTGTACACCCACTGGCGCAACAAGAAGCGGGCTAGCATACGTCCTGCCAAAGAGCGTGACGCTGAGATCGCGGTGCGTGGCATCAACGAGCATGCGCGGTTTCAGCCGGTACCGTGCAAAGGCTTCGGTGTTGGCGAGACATGTTGAGCCTGTGCCGGCGCTGTCGTGGACGTAGCCGAAGTTTGGAGCGGGGACCGCCTCGCGGGCAAGCTGGGGCCACAAGGCAGAGTTTGTAGGGAAAGTTGGGGCGCGAAGGGAGGAATAGATGCTGCGCTGGAGGGATGTTGGGGCTAGGGGTTCTGGTGTACGGTCTGATGGGCGTGGAGTTCCTGCTGAGGGAGCGGGTATGATGTCGGAAGGCATCTTGTGGATGATCAGCGTGATGAGCTTCGGTCTTGACGGCCGTAGCACACGATGGCGATGTCAGGGTAAGAAGCAATCAGTTTTCTCTTGGTCGAATGTTAGTATGAACGGTAAACTAAGGAACGAAAGAAGCGTGGTGGGAACAGAAGTGGTAACGTCAAGCAGCCGAGGCTCATCCCAAAAGGGAAAGGTCGCGGCGAAGCTGTGTGAAAGGACAGGCAGACACGATAGGCACCAACGAAGACACTGTGTCTGTGCAGTGCAGAGGTACACCCGTTGGCGGCTCTTGCTGTGCGAGAGGTTTGGACGGAGATCATGAGCCATAGATGATTTGGACCTCGCTGATGTTCAAGCGCAGTGAGATTGTGCTACAGGCTTCTGAATCATCATTCTTTCTACTTCTACACAACTTCTTGTGTGACAGGCTGTGCCTTCTCGAAGTCGTTCCCCCTACCGAAGCCACGAGAATCACGAGCAGTCCAGGACAATGCATCTCTGTCGGTCTTCTGATGACGGCCCTGCCGAATCAATTTGTGTACTTCGTCCAACCCTTCATCAAAACTCCCACCGCCACGGAGATGGAACGAGAACTTCCCGGGGTCCAACGTCCTGCCGATCCTCGAAAACGTCCCCGCAGTCGCAGATGCATGAAACCTTTGGATACCTGAATTCTTGTTCAGCAAACGGTTCAACTTGCCTTCAGCGTTGTTATCCTGCGCAACTGTTAACAACCTGTTCCGCACTGTCTTGGACCTTGCATTGATCCATCCTTGTGTGCTCTTTTGGTATCTCGAAGACTCTGAAGCACAGAAGAAATGCCCCTGGGATCTCGTACACCCAGTACAATCGATCCTGGGCACTGGCCCACAAGCTTCGCCATCCCGTCCATTGTGAGTCTGAAGATGCATTTGTTGGCCAGTCTTCTCATCACCTATGATCATGTCACATGATGTATAGGTGACGCCATTAGACGTCGTGTCTGGCACGGTCTCGAACCAAGCACATGGCTCAGGATGATCCTCACAGTCCCCTAAATTCGAGGGATGGAATTCAGATCGGATCATAGCTAATGGCGTGACCACTCCTTGCCCATCCGTCCAGAACCCCATTGTCCATCCACACTTCGCCCATCTTCTCGGTCTTGGCCAGCGACTGTCAATTAGACGATTCCAGTCGATCGAGGATAAGATGTTGAGCTGGCCCCCCGGTCCATTTGCACTTCCAACCTGGCGTACTGCAGCTTGCTTTAGGATGTCTTCAAAAGATGTGTCGCGTAAGAATTGGAGTATCTCCCTAGGTATGACAGTGTCACCAGTGCCTGCTGCACAAGCAAGCTCCAGCAAGTTCAACCCGTGTGTGCCGATATGGTTCCAACAAGCGAATTCCATATGCTCCAGATCAAAGTGTCCAATGCGTCCTTGACCGAAGGTCCAGACCAGGACTCTTACGAATGCGGCTGCGGCTTGACAACAAAGCCAGATGATAGCTTGATTATTGTCAGCAGTCTTTAGAATGGCGTATTGACAGATGTAAGACACCACAGTGGTCACTGCCACGACGCCTAGAAAGGATCTCAGGATCAGTGAGTTAAACAGATTCAGATTGCCGGTAAACTGGATGACGGATTGCTTCTCATTATTTCCTTCACACAGTTAGCGGCCTGTGCGAATACGACAAGAGACCAGAGTCCGAACCTTGCAAGAAATGGAGCTTTTGGCCAACCTTGTCCTTACCAGTGACGGCCGCATCCCATCTTTTGGTTGTGAGATGATATGTTGGCTGGTACAACTGGAACGCGTGCCAGAGTGGCATAACAAGGGAACACATAAGGCAGCCATGAAGACCTCCAACGGCCCATATCTTGACCCAAGACCACCGTGAGGGCACTATGACCAAGGGCCAAGCAGTCAAACCTGGAACCAGAACGAACAGAATTAATTGAAGTAGTATGTGCTGTTTCTTGATGTTTCCAAGATTGAGATACATCGATATGTCTTCGCTGTCCGGACGGAGTCCAAGTAGTTTGACCATCGGCATGTGTTCGGCAACGAATCTCTTTGGCGGTTGCTTGCGTATAATGATCTGGTCGGACCGGAAGTCGATTTCAACGAATGCGCATGACACGGCGCGTGCAGCAACCTCGCTCTCATGCAAGCTATAGCCGTACATTCCACGCATCGGGCCCAACGAGAATCCAGCATTTCTGCACCGTTCCAATCCGAGGACAATCTTTAAGGCGCTCTTGACAATCCCGAGGACTCCTAAGACTGACAGTGAAGATACCACAACGCTTTCGTACCCCAAACTGGTTGCCATCGTGTTGGTTTCCACCGAATCCGTGCAGAATAGACCAGCTAGCGCGGCTAGATCTTGCGTTCCTGTCGCCAAGACCTGGCCGACACTCGATTGATCCATTTAGTTCACTCTGTACCAGGAAACAGCTTTAGGAAAAAGTTCAAGTTACTGTTTCTCGCGAGGTAGACGCACGGCTCTTCAAAGGGGAGTCATCGCTTTATCTCCAACGCCAAATCCGCATCAGGCGTGACCTGCATGAAGAGCTCTTGACTCCGCGACTGCGGCCAGTAAGCTAGTTGGGGCTAAGGAGTAGATGGTCCAATCAAGCAACCGGTGTCATGGGTCTTGTGGAGCAGCATTTCATCTCCGTCGCTTAGATCGCTTGGCAACCAAAAGTCCCCAGCATGGTACCTCTCAAATCTCGTGGCGGTACGCAGCAGGAGCGTTATCAACAGGCCGCAGCACCAGCTGATTGAAAGCCTTTCCTCCACCACCTTGACACGCCATCGCTCTCATGAACTCTCCAAAACCACTGCTCATGACACTTAGCCGATCAAAGATCACATTGAACCACAAACGCTCTTCCGCCCCTCGCTCTGTCAGATACCCGAAGACCAGATTCACTGGCATGCCGAGGAAGTTTAAGCCTGTCAGTCCCATATCGGGATGAACAAGATATTCGAGTGACTTCGTGACGTTTATGGCAAGCTCCATGCATCTTGCCGGCACTGCCTCACGCTCTGAATCGGTCGAGTATAAAGAGGGTAGGTCTAGATTGCGCCGCCGAATTTCTTGCTCGCTACCATACTGGCTGAGGTGCTTGAACAGAAGGCCGGTCCAGTAGAGAACGAGCTGTTGAGCGGTATCTAGGTTTGGAAAGCAAAAGAATGTCGACAAGACCCGAGCAGTACTGTCGCTGGGTAACGTATGGTAGAGCATTGACGGCTCCTCCCAGTAAAGCCGCTCTTGATCGCAAACACAATTCTCTCGACCAAGCTGCGCCCGCCAGCTTGTCATTCGCGATTCAAAGTCCTGGCAGGTGTATGACATGATCGTTATCTTCGACACAAATTCGACCTCAGGACTTTCTCGTGGTGAGGACTGGATCTGATCGGCCTGTTCGAGGATGGAGGGAATGGTTTCTAATGTTTCGAAAAGCTTTGCGAACGAAGACTGCTGGCCGGTGAAAGTGTTGGGCGGCGACATAGCGTGCGACATAGCGTGCGACTCAATGGCCTTGCGCTTGCCAACATCAGCGATGAACTGCGATGTTATTTAGCTTGAATTGTGGCTCTCGAAGGAGAGCTGGCTTACATCTGTGAGGCGAGTGCCGAGGAATAGCTGCTGACCAAAAGTCGAGGCTACATTCTTGCTGCCTCGAAGCTCGACTAGTTTTGAGGCCCCCTTGACATGCGACAGCCACCCTGCTACGCCTGCCTTGGACGCATTTTGCAACTGGTTACCGGTTAGGATGCCGTCTTTGATTTGCAGGCACACTCACCTCATATGTAGTCAAGGCGACGGCAGCTGCCAGAGTAGCATCCTTTGTGATTTCACTCTGATCCATCAGCTTCACAGACAACGCTCGCATTGCTCTTCCATACATCGCTTGACTGTGGTACAACATTCCATCGAACCCCTCCTGCGCTTCTATGTAAGAAAGAGATAAGGCGCTAAGCGCGTCAGAAAGAAGATTGTCGGTCACGGACAAATCGTAAGCGGTCGACAGCCACAGGGTTGATACGCTGGGCTTCACATCCGTGGAAAGTCTATATTGGCCCCGTGGGCCCGGTAGATAGGATGCCAGGTATATACCATTCGTCTGCAACCGGTAAGAGGTGACTAGGCATGTTTGTGGTAGGTCTCGAGGTGAGGCCGCAGATTGCACAGAACTTGAAGAAGCCCATGGGCTTCTGGAGCTAGATCTGCTGGAAGATCCGTGCCGCGAGCGTGGAGCCGGATCAAAGAACAAGATGTTGAGACCATCTTTGTAGACGCAATCGATGCCTCTTTTGATGCAGAGTCCACATTCTGGCCGTATCTCGTCACACTAATAGCAGATCAGCATCTTCCTCGAGGTGGTGTGGGTCATCAGATACCTTCTTCCGCCTAGCCCTGCAGCCCGCGCAGGCTCTAGAACGCGCAATGCCAACCATGGGAGTCAGACGCGATGCTTGTCGTGGTCACTGTGCTCATTGTAGAAAGCATCTTGCTGGGCGGACCGTGGACAGAGTGTAGCTTAGTCAGGACAAACGTGGAGAAACTGACTGAATTCCAGGCTATGCCTAATAAGGAGCATGCTTCGACAGCACTAGTAGCTTGGCCAATATGGAGCTCCAAAGCACTCGCTATTGGCTCCCTATTGTCATCCGGGTACACGGCCCCCGGCGAGTCCTTGCGCCGACCCGCCTGTCGGTGAGGATCTGGACACTCATAACGGCGTTGATCCCTCATCCACCTATACACATGCCGCGATCGAGATATCATGCAGATACTGGCAGGCGCCGCTTCGCGGGATTGACTTCTGACCATGCTCAAAATTCACCATGCTGCGTCCAACATGGTATTGTGTCGCAGGACACACCTAATGAGTCTCAACAAAATGTGCAGAGCTGATGAAGCCATGCGCAGTCATGTAGTATATCAGGGCATATAACTGAGCCTCAAAGCTGAAAACTCGACCTCTGTCAGTCAAAACCACAACAGCACACTCAATCGCTTCACAGACATTGCCGCTCACACAAGTAATCCGAATTCTGATCTGCTTTTCACAAATTCAAACATGCCTCAGCAGCCTACTAAAGATGCATCTCAACACTATGCGGCGAAAGGAAGAAAGCTATACTCCTGGTTGGGTTTCTCAAAAGGATACAATGTGGCTTTATGTCCGTACAAACAGAACTTTCACATGGACCAAAGCTAACCTCAGTCTGCAGTTGTCATATTCGCTGGAGCTATGCTAGGCTTCTGTCTCGACAAGCTTCCTTCGCTCGATATTGCCAACCGGTGGTCCAAATCAGCGGCGCCAGGCGAGTGGTACTGGTTCCAGCATGGAATCTACCGTGTCGGCATTACTATTCACTTGTCGACGGTCATCCCAGCTGGCATCCTCGTGATCTGGCAATTCGTCCCAGTAATCCGACATCGCGCCATACTCTTCCATCGAATCAATGGGTACATCATCATCGTCCTCGTGCTACTTGGTAACATCAGCGGCATGATGATCGCGCGACGCGCATTCGGAGGAGCCCTTTCGACGCAGGGCGCTGTCGGTATTCTCGCCATCTTGACGACCACGGGACTTTTCATGGCTTACTACAACATCAAGAAACTTCAAATCGAGCAGCATCGAGCATGGATGCTCCGAACCATGTTTTATCTCGGTTCGATCATCACCACAAGACTGATCGTGATCATTTCCGCGCAGATACTATCGAAGATCGGCAGCTACCACGTGATCATGACATGCGGAGAGATACTATCCTTGAGGAGCACGGAATATGTGGGGACGAGATACCCATCCTGTCTAGGAGCGAACGCAACAACGACTGCAGATCTCGACACGCACCTAGTACCTGTACTAGTCTACTTTGGATCGAACCTGGAAGAGATCGCTGCTAGTCTCAGAGCACCCTTTGGCATGTCCTTGTGGCTCGCGATATTCTTGCATGCAGTCGGCGTTGAAATATACCTTTCTCTTACCCCACGCGAGGCGCAAAGACTGAGACAAGTGTCCTACGAGAGACAGCTCGAAGCAGGGCATCAACATGCAGGCTCTGCCGGCTTGGTGGTCGAGAAGTTCGGCGATGCAGATCAGTGGTATGCAACAGAGAGAACACAGAAAGAGGAGCACGAGACCAACACAAATAATAGATAGCGATCTGATTTTTCAACAACTACTCTTACTATACATACCTTGGCTGAACGTCTGCAAGCCATTCCACAAAGCATGATCACTACGCACATTCCCATCTTATCTCCATCAGCTCTCATCAACAACTCCCTTCTCACATTCCTCCACACCAAACTAGCCCCAGTGGCTGCTAGCTTGCCCTCACCGTGTCCGTGCCCTCACCACCCAAGTCCGTGCCCAGAGTCTAATCCAACTACACATCACCAGCCGCCGTCAGCACCCTCACTTGTCCCCTCGAAAAACGACACACTAAATCCATCACTTGGTATCAGGCCAGAGCAGACATGGTCGTGCTGTACAGTTTTGCACGCAGCAGTCAGGCAGCTGCTGTACTTGCCCCCACCGTCAATTTACTGGAAGTCAGTATGGAACTACCCCTGACAACACACAACGAGTAAAGTGGCACCAACAGAGTCAGCGGCCCGTCCGTCGTTCGCATCGCGCCACACGCGCCACATTCTTCGCGGGTGATCGTCTCTGACATATGCGCGACGTTCAAAGATTCGTCGTGTACTTCGTAGCAAGCACCGAGTAGTAGCAATAGGCATGCACGCCCGCAAGCAAGCAACAGAATGTGAGGTGTGACCATGGGCCAAGTTTCTCTGCTATCCTAGAAGACTCAACACCAGTTCGCCAGCACAATCAGACTCCAATCCCTATCGAGCCCAGGAACATTGTCAGCTCTGCTCATCTGCATCGAGCGTGATGTCCAAACACGTCGCTCAAGTATCTGGTCCAAGCACGCCCAGCAGATCCCACTGTACCAGCCCCATCGCAGCAGCAGATACCGCCCTGTCTCGCTGTCAACTCTCACTGCAGCTCTATCATCCCTCGTCTCAAGCATACTCCCGCCCTTGGGCACTTAGATGCAATGACCGCTCAACCTCGCCTCATCCTCACCTTGTCGCGTCATGACCCGCCTCCTGAAAGTCGTCGTCCGAGAACCAAGTATCAACCCTCTTCCGTCGACCCTCCCAATCATTCGCATCAAAGTCGATCTCGCACTCGTAGATACACTGCTTGATCTCCCGCATCCGAGCGTCAAGGATCGAAGTAAGGCGCATGCGATAGCACATCACTCGGGCGTTTCCTGGACCAAGGTCTGTCAGCTGAGATCCGAAAGCAGAGAATGAAAGGGCGCAGGACAGGAGGTAAAACATACCAGTAACCTCGAAAGGACACCCCTCACAATGTCCCAACTTGACATAATCCTGCAACATCCTCCTCGCGTCGTTCTGAAAGTCGGTCGCCGTCCGGTATTTCTCCGTACTATCCGCTGTAAAACCCTCGTCAGTAGGTGTATCGATCACGTCAATAAGCTCCAGCCAGCATGGAGTAAATGGAGACTTACTTCTACCCTCGTCTCCCTCCTCTCCACCCCCAAAACCCTTGCCCAACAATCTCTCCCGCAGCCGATCGAAGATGCGCACATTGTCGAATGGCATAGGAGGCTTGTTGACACAAATCTTGCTTCCGATGATCTTGGCTACCTGGCAGCAGAATCTCTTCTCGAGGTCGTGGCGCTCTGCGGGCGAGAGGGGCTTGTACTCGGGTGTCTTGTAGGAGCCCTGTGGCTTGCGTGGTCGTGCTGAACGAGGAGCGACATGGTTGATTCCGGGAGTGTCCTTGGTGGCTTCTGCGATGAGAGCCGGTGTGCCAGTAGCTTGGCGTCGCTTCCTGGGTCGCTGCTGCAGGTCTTGACTCGTGTCCTCCTCCTCTTCCGAGTAGTGCTCATTGATTTGACGTCCGCCGTTCTTGAGGTAGTCGGCTGATCTGCCTGCGATAGAGGGTTGTTGGTGACGATATATGTGAGATGTGGCTCGCTCCCATTTTTGTAAAGCACGCTGGGATGTGTTGGAATTGCTTGGTTCTCTTTCTGGATACCGTGAACCTTGTGGCCGCGTGAGTGGTGGAGCGGCATTAAACTCATAGATAATGTCAGGAATGGTTTGCTGGCCATGCTCAGCTGGCACGATACTGTTGAAAACGTCAGAGTCACTCATGATCCCGTCTTCTGACTTGATCCCGTCATTCTCATTCAGTGGCGGGGTCAGGACTCTGCTGTCTTCGCTTCGTAGTCTTTGTCTTGGTCGTTGCTCCGTTACCTCGACTGAAGGAGTCCGCTTGCGCTGCAACGGGTTGTTCGTTCGAGTGGCGGAGTCAGAACTTTTGTTGAGGGGAGACGGTGACGCTGCGTCTTTGTACTTTTTCGTCAAACCTCTGCCAAGTCGGGGCACAGTCCCAGTGGCTGAGGGGAGTCGCTGATCAGCTTCTGAACTGGTATAAGCATGCTGCGACGTGTGATCTTGTTGGATGCCTTGTGCTTCGTAGAACGAGAATACGTCTGTGAGAGACCTCTGTTGTGTTTGCGGGTCAAACGTACTCCGGCTATTTTGCAATTCATTGTGCGTGAGCGTAGGTGGACCTTGCGCCGTATTACGACCAGGTTGAAGAAGAGTTTCGAGAGTTCCTGCCGATGTGTCATTCGGGAAAAGGCCATCATACTGCTTTGGCGGCATTTTTGGCAGGCGAGGACTTGATGCTGCTCCGTTTGGTCGGCCATACTGGAGTGGATTGTTATGCGTTGGCCCTTGGCTCGGTTTCAGTGCTGCGATTTGTCCTTGCTCCAGTTGAGGGGCCTCCCGAGGCGAAAATACTGCTTCTTGTTCTAGGAAGGGAGAACGTATTTGAGGTGGTGGCATCTGTTGACTTCTCAAGTCGCTCAATGCTGTCGATGGCCGAGATGGCGGAGGCACCAAGCCCAGTCGCGCATATTCTGCATTGATCTGTTGCGCAGTGAGGGGTACAGGCTTGCTGGAGACTGAGAGTTGTTTTTGAGGAATCGAAGTACTGGGCTCGGGTTGATTGGTGCTGACAGAAATTTGACCAAGGTGCACGCTGTCGGGAAGCAGTCGCTGGTTGTTAACAAATGTGTCGTGGCTATTTTGTGAGCCAGGCTCAAGAGAGCCTAAGGGTGATACAGTACGTTGTTGTCGTGTGGAATGTGAATCTGCAGGTCGTGAATTGTCATTCTCTTGGCCTTGACTTGAAGCTTGAGTCATTGGGACATTGACTTGGGGCGCAGTGGCTGTCTGTCTTTGATCTTGCAAGCTTGCTCCTGAGGTTGGAGGATCATTGTCGTTATCTGACGTTCGACCCTGGTTGGTCTGAGCTCTGAGGAGATTGTCTTTGGCGTTCCAGATCCTGATCTCGATGCTAATTTTCTGCTGCTCAAGAATCAAGACCTCTCTTTCAAGGTCTTGAATCGACTTGGGCATCGTGATTGTGATATCCGTGACTGGAAATAGTGTGCGGTGGGTACCACTGGAGAGATGGAGAGAACAGTGATGAGCACAGGAAGATTGAACATATGCTTGTAATGTAGACAAATTGCGAAGGAGATTTGTGGTGTAGCAAATCAGGTAGAGGTAGAACGTAGAGACGACAAGCTCACCTGTGCGTACAAACTTAACTGACCTGGTCACATGATTGCAGCAATCTCGTTGAGTATAGACTAACTGCGCAAAGGCACGATCAAGCGAGAGCAAGACGTGCCGGAACCTGAACAGACACTGCTAGTTCAACGTCTCCCAGCTCGACCTGAGTCTCAAGGAGCAACACAAACTGCATGCGAAGCATAAGTTGGCGACATGATAATAGCGTGAAAGCGCATATGTTCAACACGTGCTCACACCAGCGTTGCAGTGGTCATAGCATCGCCGAGATAAGGCGGTCATACTCTATTCAGATCTGAGTGTTAGTCATTTCGTGCGTCAAACCTAGTCAAAGCATCTACTTACCAATGCGCCCAATACTAGTTCAGCTTTTGTCATCTGTCATCATCCCACAAAAAGACAGCCACAGAGAGTCAAAGGCACCCAAGATCTAGTGCTTCTCTGTCAGTGACGTGGGTCAGCATAAGCAAAACAATGCAGGGCTGCATGGAAACTGCAGGTCTTTTCCTCGTGGTACATCATAACTTCGTATTTCTAGCTCTTTCTGCCTCAAAACGCCTGCTCCTTCAAGGTCCGAATGTTTGTCCTGGCTCCAGCGCCAGATACGGACAAGCCTGCCAATCGCAACCTTGTTTGTATACCTCTGTTCCCCACCACTTGAAATCCTTCATCACGCCGGGGTATATAAAGCCAAAAAACACCACAACAAGCGAGAAGGCTAGGCCAGAATCAAGAGCAGCCGACATGGTCATCGTGTATTTGCCCCACCAAGCAGAGGCTCTTCTTCGGACAAGATGATTAAAACTAAAACACACTACCGCCCAGATGGAGAAGTTGAGACCGGTAGCGGGCGGGATCCAGCTCAAGCTGCCGAAAAGAACAGGCAGATTCACCTTACGAAGTATGCTCTTCTTTCTGCGCCTCGCGATCATGAAAAGGATAATGGGCATAACAGCGCCGATCAGGAAGGCCCAAACCAAGTGTCGGTATAGTGCTCCTGGTCCAAAGAATCTTTGTGGTCCGACAACACCCCACAGGATGCTTCCGTTGAAGTGAACCCTAGCTATAGGACAATTAAATCCATTGATAGCCTCGGGCGTACAGATGCCTGGAATGTTGATAAACATCCAGTTCAGAACACCAATTTGGACACTGCTACTAACCAGTGTTGCTGCCATCTGCACTTTGAATAGCAACTTTGGTGGTATTTTCATGTAGTGACCCAACTTGAGGTCTGACGAGAACTTCACTCCTTGAGCCGAACTGATGTAAGAGTAGGTGACAAAGACCATGTTGGCCACTGGTCGACCAGGAAAGACGACACCACATATAAGCTGGCAAATGAGATAGAGGCTGCTGTGTTGGTTTGTGATGGCCATGACAATGCTGACCGGAATAAAGAGGACCGTAGTAATGCCCAGTGCCAGAAGCAAGCCGTACCAGGGCAAATACACTGGGTAGTACTCGACCACGAAAATGGCAGTCGCAAGCATGGCAATGAATGTGAGCAGATACCACCACATCGGCACGTCTTCGTAGTTACGCATCAATCGACAATGCACATCTTCACCAGTCGTTTCTTGATCGCGCTGCGACCCCGACGCCGGGTTGTCAATCGTCTGTGACACAGGCGCATAGCCATCATGAGCGCGCTTTTCATCTCTCTCGCGGTATGCCTCTTTTGACTGTTTCAAGATGTCGCGACCGTGCCAACAGACAGTATGTGTGACAAGAGCTGCTAAAGCAGCGAACTGTACAGCGTATGAGAGGACGTATGTTATTGGCAGGTACACTCTTGAGTAACTTTCGTAAGCTGACTTGTCGAACAGGAATTCAGGGGTCAGAATTTTGCTGACTTCGTAGGGCTTTCCAGTGTTGTCGAAAACGGCTGAGGAGACGATGGGTAGGTATGCTGAGAACAAGGTGTTCTTGTAGTACAATATGGGAGCCATGATCCACATCACTAGGGCTAGCCCGCCGATGACATTGGCAGCAGCCCACCACGGGGTTAACAATGGCGAGCCAATGTAGGCAATTTGCGCCCAATCGAAGGTGATGGGGAATAGACCAAGACCAGACGCCACGCCAAAAAGGTTAGCAACAACGACATTCTTAGGTGCAAACCATGTGATGACGTTGAAGTAGCTCAGGGCCGGCATCAGCAGACCTGGCAAGAAATACCAAGCAAAAGCCGCGGCCCAGACGTAGACGAAGAAACGATATCGAGAAATGGTCCAGCCATTGGCGGATTTGTTCTCGTTGGTATGCATCGTATTGAACATTGCCGTCGACATGAGAGTGCCTGGCCAGATCATGGCAGCCGGCCGCACCAGATACCTTCGAGTCAGGCCAGCGAATGCATACCCGAGGATCTGTGTCGAGATGGTAAGGAGAAACTGGTACACAATGGTCACGTCCTGTTTGTAGAATTTGTGCTGTTCAACAATGACATCGGTAGCAAAGGCAAAGCCAAAAGAGACATTACTACTGATGTAGACGCAAGCATGTTCCTTCTCATTCCAGGCTCCTTGTGCCAGCCACAGGCGGAATCGGGTGGACCAAGGTCGGTCATGAAGGTCGCGGCCCTGGTTATCGCCATAGACAAAGGTTGGTTCGGGATCATGTTCCCGTTTCAGCAATAGATCCCAGGTGCGACCTAGAGGGTGAACCAGAACAAGGGCAATGACAGGCGTGATGGCGACACTGGGATATCGCAGTGAGAAGAATAGATTGGTAGCCGAGCCTGCAACTGCAAAGAGCATGGAGAGGATCCACATGCGAGGAGTGTTGATGGACAAGCTTGTGTTGTCCGTGTTTGGTACAGAGGCTCTCACTTCTGCATACGGCGAGTTGTCCTTGTCCTGGGTGTCCTGATCATGCTCAGCATCAAGCATACTGGAGCCGGACGAATGGTTGTGATGACCTGGAGACTCGATAGGCACAGCAAAGGAAGCCTTGCTGTCAAGACCAAGGCCGATCTCTGTGCCTTCTGACTTGCGGCGCCGGGAGGACCTTTGATATTCGGATGAAGTGGTTCGACTCCTGGTCAACAACTCTCCATAGCCGCTGGTGTTCTCTTGCCTTGCAGGACTACTTTCCCTGCGTTTCTTCGTCCGGCGAACACGTGCTCTGTCTTCATCAGAATCGTCGGAGGCTGACGGTATAGGCACGGCTCCATATGAACCTGTGCCTAGAGCAGGCGAGGAGCGCATAAGCAGTGGATTTCTCGACATGATGGCGGACCGGAGTGTCGACCATATGCCGGGCGAAGCTGCATCTGGTGGGAGGGAGTCAAAGTGGTTGACCTGGGTCACCTGCGGTCCAGGGCCAGTGATGCTCTGCAGACTGTCTGTACTACTATGCACATCTTGGGTGTCTGCTGGCGCAGCGGTATCGGTGGGCAGACGGTGAAGTTCCAGGGACTTTGAGAAGCTAGCTACATGGGCCCATTCTTGAGTCCTGGAGCTCTCCATACAAACTTGCGAATCATGATGCTAACATCTGAGAGTGGCATTGGAAGGCAGGCACGATATGCAGGGTGCCCACGCTTAGCACAAAAGAATGGCAATTGCCTGCGCTTGGAGTCTGTTGGCGTGGCGCATGACGACCGTGACTGGCATTTCCAGACCAAGCGCATGCACGCATTGGCAGGTGCGATCGGATCTTAGCTTTCGGTGCGAACCTCGCCTATTGCATGCCCAATCAAACGCTGCACCTGCCCCTTCAGCTGATCAGATTGATAAGATTAAATCGCTCACCCAAGGAATGATGGTTCGGAACAAGGAATACCACCGACCCGACCAAGCAGCTAATCCGTTCGAGTAATACAGATATTACAATCTCCAACCAGTGAAACCCTTCCGCCCAGCTACGCGCCCAGCGTCCAATGCTAGAAGTAGGTCTACAGATGCGGATTGACTCTGCTAAGGCCTTCGATGACAGGCGTGCAGTGAGACATGGCCATACACAAGCGATGTACGCCCGTCTGTATGGAGGATCACCTCACCTGTGCATTCGGTATCGAAGCAACCGCTTTGGCAGGGAGCGCCCAGCGTGAATGTCTGCCAACTCGGAAGTGATACTTCATCACACGACCAACATACCTAGCGTAGACGACCCCGCTCTTGACCACGACATCTTGCACGCTGATGGCTGTCTAGGACGACCTGGCTGATTAATACAGACAGCACCCAATCAGTAAAGAAAAGTCAGATTCAGGAAGATAGCTCTCACGAGGATCTGCCACAAGGTCAGCGTCTCTTAAGAACAACAACTCAGAACATTGCCATTGCTTTTCATTTTGTCTATCTTCATTAATCGTACCACCGCCGCTTTCAACTAGGAAAATATGCTCGTTCCAATGGCACCCTTTCTCCTTCCCAGGCAAGCCAATCACTCCTCGTGGTCGGCAGCAGTCCCATAGCATTCACCTTCCACACCCCCAAAGCAAGCAACATGCAATTCATGAGCACATAAACAGCCTTGACGCCCAGCATTTGTGACTTTGTACTGTCAGCTTGAAATCTCGCAAATGTAACATTCGTCGCTGCTATCGCTTGTATCGGGCCTTTGAACCTGCACTTTGTTAGCATGTACACACAGACGGCCGTAACCATGTGGCGTCCTACAGCATAAAGACCATCATGATACTGAATATCTGCAACCCGTTCCCACTCATGTAGCCCATGATGGCCTGCATGGGGAGTTGTTTGGCAGGACCTAATGCGATCTCCCATGACTTCTTCAGCTTCAATGTGTCCATCTCTTGCTGGGTCGGCGGTCTTCGCGCGTTCTTCTCAGTCTTCTTCGAGACCGTTTTCGAGGAGAAGTAGCCTGGGGGATCTGGTAGACTGCCTGCATTTCTCGATCGAGATGGTGGAGGCGAGCTGAGCTCCACGACCCATTTTGGTGGTGGTGGAATGCGCTCTGTAGACATGTCGAAGCCGGTCGCGGGACTGTGAAGGCTTGTTAAAGAGAGGGTGTACCTGGTGGAACGAGTAGTCGTGTATAGGCATGAACGAATGGACGTCCTCAGCGATGGTGGGCGCGCAAGGCTGAGGGCTTTGGCGAGGCTAGGATAGTCTTGGCGCGTCGTGGTCAACGACGAGATACTCACCGACAGTGCCCCCTGAAGATTGGAAAGTCATTCCGATCATTACGCCAGTCGCGACTTCACACAGCCCTCACTCAGGTTGTCACTAAAAATCTCACATCTCCTGAATCGTTTTCGGTTGCGAAATCCACCACGACGATGACATCGAGACTAGCATAAGCAATATCGAAGATGTCTTCAGGAGACGCCAAACTCTTTGCCCGTGGCAAGGTGGCCGAGTTACGGGCCGAGCTACAGAACAATGGCAAAAGGGATAAGAACCATGTGGCCAAGAAGACGACATTGAAGAAGATCGTTGCCAACATGACTATGAGCAACAATGACATGGTCGCACTCTTCCCAGATATCATCGGCTGTATGCAATTACCCGTCCTGGAAATCAAGAAGATGTGCTTTCTCTATCTCCAAAACTACGCCAGGATGAAGCCCGAGATAGCTCTGCAAGCATTACCTGTGCTCCAACAGGTAAGAATACGAATCACGGGTGCCGCCATAGCTAAGCCTTGCAGGATCTTGAAGACTCGAACCCACTGACCCGAGCTCTGGCACTACGGACCATATCCTACATACATGTCCGGGAGTTCATAGAAGCAGCAGTGGGGCCCTTGAAACACTTGATGGTCGACAGTGACCCCTACGTCCGAAAGACAGCAGCCATCACAGTCGCCAAGATCTACGACCATGACAAGCGATTGGTCGAGGGATCGGACTTGATTGACAGGCTGAACCGCATGCTGAAAGATGAGAACCCGACAGTCGTGGCTACAGCTCTTTCCGCCCTTCAAGACATTTGGGAAAGGAGCGAGAACATCAAGCTTACCATTGACTACACCAGCGCCTCAAAAATAGTGTCCATCTTATCAGACTGCAACGAGTGAGACCCTACGGCACTTTCGAAGTCCACGCTAACGCTCTGTAGATGGTCACAAGCATATATTATTGAAGCTCTGATGTCGTACGTTCCTCAAGACACGAACGAAGCGCTTCTTCTTGCAGAACGAATCACTCCAAGATTATCACACTCCAACTCTGCCGTCGTACTGACGACGATACGTGTCATACTGTACCTGATGAATTACATTTCTGACCAGCGAAAGATTGATGATTTATGCAAGAAGCTCTCTCCACCTCTGGTCACCCTCCTTTCCAAGCCTTCTGAGATTCAGTATCTCACATTGCGGAATTGTATTCTCATCCTGCAGCAGCGCCCGGAAGTGTTACAGAATGATATCAGAGTCTTCTTTTGCAAGTACAACGACCCCATCTATGTGAAAGTCACGAAGCTCGAGCTCATTTTCATGCTCGCGAACGAGAGGAACATTTCTGTCGTACTCAATGAACTGCAAGAGTACGCCACCGAGATCGACGTGCAATTTGTTCGGAAAGCAGTACGAGCTATTGGCAAGCTGGCCATTAAGATTGAGCCAGCGGCCCGGCAGTGCATAGACACTCTCCTTGGCCTGGTCAACGCACAAATTCCTTACATCGTGCAGGAAGCAACAGTAGTCATCAAAAACATCTTCCGCAAATACCCGAATCAGTACGAATCAATCATTTCGACGGTCATTCGCCAAGTGGATGAGCTTGACGAGCCAGAAGCCAAATCAGCAATCATCTGGATTATTGGCCAATACGCAGACAGAATCGAGAATGCCGACTCTCTACTCCAGGACTACCTGGCAACGTTCCACGAAGAGCCTGTCGAAGTTCAACTTTCCCTCCTTACTGCTACGGTCAAGTTGTTTATTCAAAGACCGACGAAAGGCTCTTCACTAGTGCCGCAAGTTCTCAAATGGTGCACAGAAGATGCGGATGATCCGGATCTACGAGATCGAGGTTTCATGTACTGGCGCCTTCTTTCTACTGATCCAGCCACAGCGAAAAACATCGTCATGGGAGACAAGCCCCCAATTACAGCAGAAAACGAGAAGCTCGATCCTGTCACACTGGAGGAATTGTGCCTCAACATCGGCACGCTCGCCACCATCTACCTCAAGCCAGTTCAACAAGTATTCCGTGCGGCAAGGCCTCGTCGTCTGCCTGAGTCGTCAGCTCTACAACGGCGGAAGGAGGCATTCACCAGCATGGTCGATACTCTCGACTTGAACAGCACTCCAGTGACCAATGGGCATTCTGAGGCAGGGCACCAGGCGGCCATCAATGCTGCAGATGAGTACTTCAAGAACTTGAGTCTGAGTGACAATTCGGGCAATGATTTGTCAAGTCCAACATCAGGCGTGCTTCCCAACATGGGTTACGTGGTCAACCAGAATGCGCCGGACCAGGTATATAGGCCAATGGCGGCTTCGAACGGTGATCTGCTCCTATGATGTCGAAGTATGTTGATTTAGTCTCTGTCGTGGAGCTGGTTAGCTCTTTTCACAACGGCTGGCCGAAATGGATAGCAGATCTGGAGCACACATAAGGCTTGTGCCTCAGCAGTTCCACTTCGCCTACGCTCTGGTTCGACTAGTCCATCTCCGATTTAATCAGACACCACTACAAAAAGCCAGCACGCAGTCCCGTGGAGAGTATGGAGTGCTAGATACCAATTGCGCGCCCTAACAAGCTCAGCATCATGGGGGCCTCCTTGGGTGCTTCACATTCAGCCAAGACTTCAAACCTTAATTTCAAATGACCTGCCATTCAATGCCGCATCTCAGATGACTCTTCAGCAATGAGTCATTCGAAGTACCTCGGCAGCCCACCACGGGCCCCCAGCACCCGAGTACTCCTACCGCAATCTCGGTGGCGTAACCCCGCCGCCAATGTCCTCAGGCATACATAGAAGTTGACAACTCCAGGTTTCACGACAGAAGCAGATTTCAGTCATAGAATTCCGACCAACCCACGGCCGCCCTCGAACGAGCAAAACCATCGCACAAGATGGCCAAAGTCCAAGGCACATGTTCAGCAAAATTTGACGCTGTGAAGAAGCTATTCGAAGAACAGATTGAATCTGGAGAAGAAATCGGCGCCTCCCTGGTTGCAAACGTTGACGGAGAAGTAGTTCTAGACATCTGGGGCGGTTACAAAGATGTCGAGCGTAAAGAACCCTGGGAGAAAGACACAATCGTCAACGTTTGGTCCTCAAGCAAAACCGTCTCGGCACTCGCAGTTCTGATGCTAATCGACCAAGGAAAACTGGATGCGTTCGAGAAGGTCTCGAAATATTGGCCAGAATTTGGCACCAACGGGAAGGAGAATGTTGAGGTTCGTCACTTTTTGTCGCATACTTCTGGTGTGTCTGGCTGGGAGAAGCGAATGACAAACGATGATGTCTATGACCTCAAAGGCTCGACGGAGAAATTAGCGGAGCAAGCGCCCTGGTGGGAGCCCGGCACAGCATCAGGTTATCACTCACTCAACATGGGTCATCTGCTCGGCGAACTTGTCCGTCGTGTCAGTGGGAAGTCGCTCACGCAGTTTATTGCTGAGGAGATCGCTGGTCCCCTGAACGCAGATTTTCAACTTGGCGCGGCTGAGAAGGACTGGGAACGAATCGCCCTCGTTGTGCCACCGCCGCCGTTGGCCATTGATTTCAGTTCGCTACCAAAAGACAGTCCGACGCTGAAGACTTTCGGCAACCCGCCCATGGACGCAACGACATCACACACCACTGGATGGCGAAAGGCCGAGATTGGCGCGGCAAATGGACACAGCAATGCGAGAGGTCTGAACAAGACAGCGAGCGTGGTGACTCTGGGCGGAACGGTGAATGGGAAGAAGTTTTTGAGCCAGGAAACCATTGACCTGATCTTTCAAGAGCAAGCGAACGGAGTAGATGTGGTGATCGGCCAGCCTCTCCGCTTCGGGATCGGCTATGGACTGCCAGCTTCGACGGGCCCATCTGACTGGTTCCCAAAAGGAAAAGTGTGTTTCTGGGGTGGATGGGGTGGAAGCATCGTGATTATGGACGTTGAACGCAAGGTGACCATCACATATGCCATGAACAAAATGGGTGCAGGAACACTGGGTAAACCTGCGACGCAAGCATATGTCAGGGAAGTGTACAAAGCGCTAGGGCACGATATTGGGGGAACAGCCTCATTGCCCGTGATTTAGCAGGCGTGATTCCGCCAATTCCAACTCAAGGTCCATACGCTTTTCAAGAGACTAGAATCCCCTGTCCAAATCCGAAACTCGTCCAGTCTCTTCCTTGTCTTTTGCTCGCGTCGGGAGACCTCTGGAGAACCTAGCGAAAGCTCGGCTCCGAGCACCACCAAGCCGGCGCCGCTGCCACGTCACGCTGTCGTCCATCCGAAATATTGTCGTGCTTCACATACCTTCACCGCAAAGCACACCCGCAGCTGCACCACGTGTCATCGGCCCGCTCTACTTCGCAAGCTACAAAAGAACAACAGCACAAACATGCTCTCCAAATCAGTGGTGGTATGTCCTAGCGGTAAGATCCATCTAGTTTGATCCGCATACTCCTAGTCCACAAGACCTCGGTGTCGAGCGTTGTTCAACGTCTGCCGTGTCTGCTCCGGTGGATGCGGCAGAGCTACACAGACACCTTCACAGAGTTTTAATCTCTCTTTACCTTCTTCGCTGCTCTGGGGGAGAGGAGACCCTTGGAGTGGCCTCACTGAATGTCGAAAGACTTTCGCCCATCAGGAACGTGTTCGTAAAAGGCCACGGTCTGTTGGTATCTTCTGCTATCAAAGCCCTCTGTTGAACAATGATCACGTTCGAACTCGTGTATACGAGATGTCAGTCGAACAGATGGAGATGCTCGGTTCGAGTCCGAGTGCCACTTTTCTTTTTTTGGCGTTTGCTTACAGCGTCCCCACGTGCTGGGTTCTCAACCCTTCACGCGGTTGGTTTGCAGTGAAGACGCGACTATCTCTGGTTTCTAGGGCCCTCGAGAGTCTCGACAGCGTCTACAGACTGTAGAAGGAACAGGGCACGTGCAGCTAGAGCTCGTCTGCGCTCAACGTGAAAGCAAGTGCCACGAACGTTCCATCTCGTGCTTATCACGACGAGTTCGTGACGAGAGAGACCTAGGCTCGCAGAGTAGGTATATGGCAGGCGCGACACATCACAAACTAGGGCTCCGAGGGACTAAACCTCGCCGGCTTCGGCTGTGTCAGCGTCTTCCAGGCTTGCTATTGAGAGGGACGGTCATCCTGTGTCTTAGTTTCATGCCCCAGGAACGACGTGCCCAGCAATCGTCACCGGTCATGCAGTATCGAACAATCTCTGCATCACATGCTTACGAGCTGTGACCAAGTCCACACCCGTCAAAATGCCAATGTCGAAGCTGTATGTACATTGCAGCATCATGTCTTGCCATATAATCTACGGGCAACACGAAATTGAAGGGATGCGATTGTAGTATCATACTTTGAGTCTGCGCGAACCGCCTGATACCTCAAGTCTCTTTGCCTCTGTACAGTGCGGTACTGGTTCTAGTCTAGTCTATGTCAGCTATATACGGTCCCGCTTGGAACTCATCCGGCGCCAACGCGTCTGCGATCACCCTTTGTTCTCCTTGACCGCCTGGCCCAGAACCTCCCTCGTCGTCTTCACGATCACCTCAAACGCCTTCTTCACAAACTCCTCACTCGCATTCGCATTCCCACACACGACCCTAACGAAGGTCTTTCCGTGCGTACTCGAGCTGGTCAAGAACAGCTGACCGCCATCATTGATCGTCTCGGCAACCTGTTTCGAGAACGTGTTCGCAAGATCCTCCGCCGTCTCCGTGGGCTGCTGCGGTTTTGGCGCCACCTGCCGGTCCTCTCCATCCTGCTTCTGCTTCTGCTGCTCAACGGTCCCAAACGGGCTGCCGTCCATCGTGTTCTCCGTCTCGACACTCTCTCCCACCTCACTGACACTCTCGCTCTGACGCACAAGTTGCTTCGGCACAGCCCCGGGCCTGACCCGGAAACACGTCAGCCCGAAAGCCGGCTCACTTACAAGCTCGAATAGCTCCTGCCCTTGCTCGCCTCTCACCAGCGCCTCGAACTTCTGGCCCACACGCACCGTGCGTCTGATATGTGCTCTCAGCCCCTCGACGCCATAACTCCGCACCACGAACCAGATCTTCAGCGCGCGGAACCGGCGGCCAAGCGGGATCTGCCAGTCGCGGTAGTCCGTCACGAGACCGGAGTCGGTGTGCTTGTTCTGGAGGTAGGCGGGCGTGACGCTGAGGGCGGAAGTCAGAGCGTGGCGCGAGCGGATGTACAGGAGGGAGGCGTCGAAGGAGACGAGCAGCCATTTGTGCAGGTTTGTGTTGAAGGAGTCGGCGTGGGACCAGACGTTGGGGCCAGAGGGGAGGAGGCCGGTAGGGGCGGAAAGGGGCGATTGGTTGGCGGGTGGCGGAGGCGGGTGTTCGTTGCCGTTGCTGTCGGCGGGTAGGCCTTCTGGTGTTGGTATTGTGCCATTTGAGACGGATGGGTCGCTGGCGTTGGCGTATTCTGGGCAGACGAGCGCGGTGCCGGCGTATGCTGCGTCGATATGGATCCAGATGTCAGGATATCTCGCCAGAATGGGTGCGAGGAGATGGAGCGGGTCTTGGGCACATGTTGACGTTGTACCGTAGGACAGTGTGATGTAGTATGGTTCTAGGCCATCCTCGATGCACTGCTTTATAGTGCTTTCCAGCGCGTCGGGTTGCACAGCCAGCTCCTCTTGCCATGTCGTTTCGACAGTGCGGTGATATGTACCTGCTATGATGGCGCCTTTGGCCGTGCTGCTGTGCGCCTGATCCGAACTCAACGCGACGAGTTTTGGCCTTAGTTCCGCGATCCACTTCTCACGCTCGGGCGACGGGTTAGGAAGGCCCTTTGCGTCGGCACGTCGGTTCAAATACCTCTCTCGTGCCGCAACCATGACCGTGACGATCGCCTCTGAGGCCGAGCCTTGAATCACACCTCCTCCGCCCCCAGGACTATCACTTCTAAAGTCCTTTGGCAGATGCAGGGCATCAGCTAGCCAATCGAGCACGATGGTCTCCAGCTCCGTACATGCTGGGGAGCACAGCCAGTTGAAGGCTGGTGCTGTGAATGCGGAGCTGTACATCTCACCTAATATGCTGGGGTACGTGGCACAAGCGGGGAAGAATGCCATGAAGTTAGGACTTTGCCAATGTGTCAAGCCCGGGATTATGTTCTTCGCAATGTCCGGCTGGATGTCCTGCCATGATTGTGGATGTTGAGGAGCTGCTGCTGGTAATTGAGGGCGGAGGTAACCTGGTTTGATGTTGGGCAGGACCGGGAGAGTACCGGATGCAACATCTTGGTTGTATTGGATGATCTCTTCTATTGCTGCGTGAGCTGCTTTGCGAAACTCGTCGGCGTTCATGCCTAAGTCAGAAGAATTCAACGTGGGTTTTGAAGGTGCTGGCTTCGTGATTGCTGAGGCGTATGTTCGCGCTGTGGCCTGGCGAAGTTTGGGAATTGCACGACACGGGTTGACGTTCATCGGTAGGTTTCCAAAAAAGCTTCTCTTCGGTGAATATGCAAGCAAGGAAGCGTAACAACAAGACCGTCCGACAGTTCGCGAATAAGCGTCCGAGGTGGGGCACCTGACACGCGCACTATTTCTACCTACAGTACTGCGCCTAACTACTGTGATCTAGTTACCTTCATGGAAATTAGTGTCTGTATAGTTACCGACCACGATCAGAGGTCCCATGCTTTGAGTAGTGATTCCTAGCAGACTGTCAACACCAATACTGGTTGAAGGCTGTCTTCTAGGTCGCACCGGCTCACTTGCCATCAGCGTAAGGTATGCAGATCTGCCGTACCAAAAACATAACTCCTGCTCAGCTCAATACAACGCAGAACTCTCTCCACGCAGCAAGTTAGTATCAAGATCTGGCAATGGTCTGCTATCAGTATTCCAACAATGTTTTGGAGCAGAATGGCACCATATGCCATTGAGGGCGCATCCAAACTCGCGAGTTGAAGGTCACTGTCTTATGTAACGAGACTGACCTGACCTTGGAGCGGCGACGGTTGTTGTTCGCGCTGCATGGTCCCGGCAACCCCCTGGCAAATCTTGTGCTATCCGTCGTATCTGACGCCATCTGGGATCAGATTCACTGCATCAACTCATGGATCCTGACCGCGTTACGTAGAGTAGCTGATGCTCAAGTCGTACGCACCTCTATAGCGTGAGCAACCCATCATTCTACACCTAGTAAAGCAGATTGTTCGGACGTTATGGTTGAGAACCGCGGGTAGGTAGTGTATGACTTGATTGCTCGCCAGCAACAGCTTTAGTTTGGTTGTTGGCTGGCTCTTGGGTCTTATTTATGGGATACTACATCTTCATCTGACGATTGTTCAAAACCTGACAGATACTAGGTGGATCACAGCCTGCAATTTCTAGGCCAGCCTACCCTTCAAAGAGCTCCTGGGGTTCGCCTCTGAACCTGGCTCCAAGAGTGGAAATTACCATCCCCATAAGCAAAACGACGTCCAAACATCATCGCAAGTTTCCAAACGAGGCTATGATAATTACCACTACTACAACACAGCGGGTCGTCCATTAGCCTGGAAGCTGATATCATCTACGTCCTCAAACGATGACGCGCAAGGCTAGATTGGAACAAGCAATTCATTACATTCGACTATTAGCATCATTGATGGCCGATACCTAGCAATATTAAGGCGATGCATGGCTCTGGTACCGCGGATTGTTCTCAGGGCCTTGAACTAATTGATGTGGCTCGTCGCAGGATCGCTAATCAAGCTCGTCCACGATGACATTAAATTCGGCGACAGTAGCACCATCACCCGCCATGTTCGCAGCTGTCAAGGACCCATTGTACAGACTTCCCCAGATAGCAAGCGTCACGAAGCGACTGGTCCATAAACCTTGACCTTGCACTTGTAGATCTGCTTCAGTGTAGCTTTGCGAGCCATTCAGCCAGAGCTCACTAACGTTTTGTCCTACAGATCTGATCTCTGCAACGCGATCCGGTTGGAAAGGGCTAGAAATTTGGACTGTAGCATCCTGTGCAATCACCTGGGCTGTAGTTATGCCAAAACTATTGGATGTCGCTGAGTCATTATGGAACCACAGACTGTAGTTATATGCTGGAGCATCACCCCACTCAAATCGGAAACCGAGCACTTGGTGACCTATTTCGAGATCGACAGTAATCTGCGATGTCTCGTTCGCGAACTCAGGCTGCCACTTGGTGGACGAAGCACCGTCAACTGCGCTGATAGCAAATTGACCCGGTACCACGTTGGAATCGGAAGATGCAGGCTGGCACTGCAAAATGTTGTTGGCAATAGATCTGATGTCGCCAATCTGTCTGTTTTGCACAGTAATGGTGCCATTTGCTGGCAGACTGTACATTGTTTGCTTGCCATTGACGGATCCGACAGCTACAGGAATATCGCCACTCTGCAAGGTCGCATTTGCTACAGCGCCGGATGCGGAAGGACCAGCGAAATTGCGTGATAGGGTTGTATGTGTTTGATTTGAGAATGCTGAGATCGGCAAACCCTGCCAGTAGAAGGTTCGGTAGGTCAGTTGCGGGATCTGCGGTGGAAGTGATGGATCGATATGCAACACCCAATCAGGAACCAGTCTTAAGCCTAGATAGCCGAAAAGCACAACTTGCTGCGCCCCACCGTGGCCCGTGAGGAATGGAAAAGCTGGATGGAAGCCGCCATTGATTTGGTAGTTGTCGTTGAGTTGCTCGCTGAATTGGAACCAGGGACCGCGTACGTAAGGGTGTGTAGAATATTGTTGGTAAGTGTAAGCCGAGCAACCCGAAGGTGAAACCTCGTTCGCAACAATACTGAAGACGGAATATGTCATGCCCGGGCCATCCTGGGACTGCTTGTTCGCGTAGTAGTTGAGATCAGACAGCGACTCCTCACTGGTGTAGTTGTGCCCATCGTAAGCCAAGGGATATGTTACAAGTACGACATCTGCTTGTTTGACACTGACATTGCCCTGCATCCCGGTGTACTCGAGCAAGATATTTGCCTCTTGGTCGGTAGAGATGACAACATTCTCTGACTGGTCTGACCAAGTCTCGTTCACTGTCTGGCTGAAGTATCCTCGAAACTCGTTCGCATATTCGAGGATCTCCGAAAAAAGCGCCATTGTAAAACCGCCATTGTCGACATGGTTCGCGAACTCGTCGGGATCAGTCATGTTTGTCAACGACCATTGGGACCCATTCCGCTGCAAGAGCTGGGATATAGTAAGTGAGATCGAATCGTAGATGGGCAGCAGATTCTCTTCGAAAAATTCCGTGTCCCCAGATGCGACCCAATAGTTGATGAAGTCAAGGCCGATGTCACCATTCAAGTGATATTCGTAGTCCCAGCATGGCCCCGTAGCCGTGCAATTGCCATATCTGCCACTTGTCCACGGGTAGATTGCACCAGCGGTGGAGTACTCGGTTTGATTTTTGGATGACTGGTAAGCTGTTTTGGTGTTTTGTTGAGCTTGCGCGTACCGCTCAACTCTGTAGTTAGCTATGCCTCGTGCAGCATAGGGAAACGTGGCGACAAGACCTGGCTGCATCCAGACTTCAGCATCCCAGAAGATCTGGCCTGCGTAGGAGTCCGAACCAAGGCCACCAACGGCGATACTGTGAGTGTTGATTGAAGCATTACCTACAGCTTGTTGCGCGCTCTCGGAGACAGTTTGCTGCAGAAGTTGGAAGGGATTGACCACGGCCATGATCTGAGCCTCGATGATGTAGACATCGTCGGGCAGGGTCCTGTTCTCTGGGAAGGCATAGTTGTCAACAGATGTGACTGGGAAAAGCTTCGCCCACTCCATCGTATGCGACGCTAGAGCAGATGCGTACCCCTCTTTCATAGCCTGCGTAGCCGCGTTGCGAGCGACTTCCTGGGGCTGATCGAACGCATCTGTAGAGGCGATACCAACATATTTGAAAGCAGTCAAAGTCTCACCCGCGCTTAAGGTCACCTGCTGCGCAGCTGCGATGGACGACTCGTTCTTGCCAATCCACGACGCATTATACGACGTGTCTATGGAACCAAGAAGATTACCACCCTGGATAGACATGTTCGTGTACACATAAGCTTCAATATCTGGTAACCCGTAGGGGCTGACTGCGGTGTAAATAAGGTCACCGTCGTTGCCCTTGTTCTTGAACATGGAGCGTGTTGCACAATCTCCATCGATGACATTGACAATGTTGACAATCGAGTCTTTGCGAGCCGTAACATTCATGCTGATGTAGGCTTGATTGACATTAACCTTGTGGAGCAGCATCTGGTAGACCACGTCGAAAGTCGAGTTGGAGGATGGAGACCACGTGAAGCCCCAGTTCATCAAATTGTGCTTCATGTCGATGGAGCTGGTAAAGTTTTCTATTTCATTGGGGTCGGTACTGGCATAAAGTGCCTTATCATCGGATTCAATCGCGATTCCAGACCAGTGGGGGATGCCACTGATAGCGGTGTCCCACCCATACTGAGAGAGCCATGGGAAGTTCGAGCCATTGGTTTGCGGCTGAATGTCCCAAAAGCCACCGACAGTCGCAAAAGCCTGTCTGCGATCGAACAGAGGCCAGCCATTGAGGACATCTCCATTGACGGGTTGATCGTACTCGAAGAATGGCCCAAGCGCAGCAACATTGATACCAATATAGCCATTAGCGAGTGAGATGCGAGACTGGTAGTGACCTTGATCGAGGTTGGTAGTTGTTAACGACCAAGCGTTATTGTCCCAAGTGACATTCTCGAACCGTGTCTGGTAGATGGAGGTTGATGTTGAGTCGTCAGCTTGCCGGTTCAGTATGCTAGACGCGCTGGTGAGATTTGCGACCAGTAGCGGTAACGAGAGAAACGCGGTTGTTGTGCTTGAGCTGCGCATCTTGACTGCTGCGTTCCAGAGGTACGACCACATGCATACCAGCTGCATGAACTTTGAGATGTAGAAAAGAGAACGCAGTGTACTCGGACTTAGCTTGTCAGCTCTCCAGAGACAGTCCGTAAGCACGTTGCATTAGTGACAGGTGGCTGATCTGCTAGGCAGGGGACCTTCGCTTATGTCAGGAATTGCTTCGCACACCAATAGCATCAGTGCATTGACCCTGGTGAGGCGTCCGTAATGTCACGTTCGGCCAAGCGTCAACAGCGAGGTGTCGCAAGGTCAGAATCTTGGAATCACTGATCATCGAACGCCGGCTTCCACCAGAAGAGGTCCGATAGGCGGTCTGGCAGCGGAAAGTTTGTTGCGCCTTCCTCTTTCGTGCTTGACCATTGCATCAGTGCACCGAGTGGCAGGAATCACGTCATCGCCTGGAATTGTACCCGCACTCCGCATTCCGTGCCCCAGCCTAGCGGCCTGATTTCCCAATCGATCTCTCGCTCACTCTCGCTCAGTGGTGCAGCCTTGTGCTATGTCTCTTTGCCCCGATGGTATCCGAGTCTCAATCCTCCTCTTCGTCTTCTCCATCCCCATCATCCTGCGGACGAGCACCACTACGTCTCTTGCCTCTTAGGTAGCTTTCGGAAGTTGTGATAGCTTTCTCCCCCACGTAGTGTTTACCGTCCCATTCAGTCTTACAGTTCGGACAGACTCGGTTTCGTTGTACTCGGAAGAAAGCTTGCGTGCATATATCGTGCAGTCGGACAGGGCAATCTCTCTTTGGACATCGTTGACCCTAACATGTCAGCTTGACCACGCAATCTCCAGGGGACTACTCACCACCGTTATGATTTCTTTACAGGCCTCGCAAGACTTGATCTTTCTGACTTCATTCTCTTCGTCGTTGTATGTCTCAACGAGCCATCCTTTAAGCTCCATCAAGCCGCGCGGACTGAGACTGTAGAAGCCTTTAGCACTCTTTTCGAGCCAGCCCTCAGCGACGAGCTTGGAGAGCAAGACCTCGGCCTCGTGAGCCGTCAGGTTGAACTTTGTCTGACTTTCTCCGTTCTGCTGTGTCTGTTGCATCTCGCGCCGGCCTGCTCTAACGAGATTCAACGCATCCTTGCCAGCGATACACATCGCTTCGCGTCTCTCGGTGTTATTAGCATCGAACATTTCATCAAACAAGCGCTTGACATAGCCAATCTCATCGCTACTGTGGATTGTCGCTACCTGCGTGAGCGCATCACTGGTTGTGTTGACTAGAGCATAGTATCTTTCACGAGTTTCTTGGTGGAGAGCACTACGGATCTCGAAGTCCAACGGAGACAACGCATCGTTGGCAGCAGAGATCATGGACGTGAAGTCTTTTTGTGTAACGTCTGCCACTGGCACTTCCTTGTTCTCATGCACGCTGAAGATGGCAGCGAGAATAGGCCGTGCTTGCTCGAAAGTGAGCACATTGCGAGAGAGGAAGGTCTGGACGAAGGCTCTATTTGTGTCTTCGTAATCTGCCATGTCCACGGCGCTGACATCGGAGTCCTAGACTACAATCTCAACGTCAATCGCAGTGAACGTGCTGCTAATCTAAGAGATTCAATCCGACGCGTCGACGCGTCTAACGCTGGCAGGTCGCGGTACCATTGACCAGGCTGCAGTTCGGCCTCGTTGGTAGGTACGCTAAGATATCATTGAGAACGAAAGAGTCTTGCAGTTAGCTATCTTCAAAGGAGCAAGTATAGCCAGACAACCTAGATGAATTGATCTCGAGTTTCAAGAATAGTGACAAACGACAGGTGCCGCCTTCGGGCGTTTCTAGGCCTTTATCCTTCAACTCGTCTTCTAGAGTAGAACATTTCGCTGGATGTATTGCTCGAGACTCTCCAAAGTATAATTAGAGCACGCATACACAATGTCTGGGAGCATGCCCCTTTGATCAGTATCTTCAGAGGCCCAAGTTATCGTCTTCCATGCATCTAAATTGGTTACTCATACGAAATCTGATTCGAAGCCCAATTATTGCTGCTGCCTTGAAGCCTGAAGTTCGCGCTATCCGATGACATAATATCCCCTTGATCCAACAATTTTTACTCACTTCCGATTTCGAAGTTTGAAGGCTGGCAGCAGGGCGAAACAATCGTGGAATCTAGACAACCAGAGGGCTTTTACCACACGGACTGTCGATCTGTAATTCGTACTTGACTCGTACTCGTTCACAGTAGCCTTTCCTTGGCTGCTTGGCCCAAGCCTCAACGACCCTCAAATTGATCTTGCTGCAGTCCAAGGATTGACGACACAAGAAGATGCCCTCAGAACTCGAGGAACTCGTCGAGTTTCTGCACCATGGAAACACACAAATCCGACAAGTAGCAGCGCAACATCTTGTTCCATACTCGACTTCACATGACTATCAAAGCACATTATGGAAACGCGAACACTTAGAGCCGCTCAAGGACCTCAAACTCCTGATAAGGGACTACACACAAATAGCGACAGATTCGCTTACTATCCTCGTCAATCTTACCGGTAGTGGCGACAAAGAGGTTCTAGAGTACTACTCGCGCGACAACGAGTTTGTTGAGCAGATACTCAAGAAAACTATAGATGATATCTCAGAACCAAACGCTGACTTGTGTTGCGCACTACTGGCTAACCTAGTCAAAGATGACACATTAGCCAAGCGTCTCATTACGGCGGAACGCGACGTACCGCCGAAGAAGCAGGTCAAAGTCAAGCTGAAAACAACGAGTAAAGGAGAAGTCGTGGCTGAGAAAGTCGACCAGCCTGTCAATCTGCAAATCAGCACATCGAAACGCATCTTAGACCAGTTGATGGATGTTTTTGTAAAAGGCGCTAACAAGAGCCTCAACCCAAAGGCTGACTATGATTACCTCGCGTACGTGGTGGCTGATCTGAGCAAGTTCGAAGAAGGGCGGAATTATCTTCTTGAGCGACAAGAGTACGACGGTGTTGTGCCGATAACGAAGCTGGTGGTCTTTACTGAACACGGTAGCTTGATACGGCGCAAAGGTATAGCGAGCACAATAAAGAATTCTGCATTCGAGAGGTCGAAACATGAGTATCTCATGCGGGCGGAGGACGAAGGCGGTGTTGGACTGTTGCCGTATATCCTGCTTCCCATGGCCGGAAACGAAGAGTTCGACGCGGACGAAAGTGAGGGTATGCTGGATGAGTTACAACTTTTACCGCCCGATAAAGAGCGAGAAGTTGATGACGATGTCATTGCGACGCATGTTGAGACGCTCATGCTTCTGACCGCAGAGAGACAAGGCAGGGACAAGTTAAGGACCGTGAAGGTGTACCCTATCATCCGAGAGTTGCATCTGAAGAGAGAAGCCGAAAACGTGTCGGAAGCATGTGTGAGACTGGTGAATGTGCTCATGAGGGATGAAGAGGGCGAAGAAGGCAATGTGCAGAAGATCAAGAAGATTGAGGAGGAAGATGATGATCATAAGATTGAGGAGGTATTTTGAGCCACACTTGCCCAAACAACGCACCTGTTCCGTGAGAAATACGCCAAGTTTTCGAAATCCAGTGTTCAACCATCGTGTTGTTTTGTTTTCATACTATGGAGTACTTAAGTCATCTTCGTGATGGAGTCGCCCTTCGATCTGGTCTCACGCCGGGACTCCTGTAGAATGTACCTCTGATCTCCTGTCAAACTGAACGCTGCGCCACCTTCGATCCTCCATTGGTTTTATCCCTCACAATGCTACCTCTTAGAGCAGACTGAGCCAAGTCTTTGTGATGGTTTTTGGTACTGACTACTCGAGGCTGTCATCTCACAAGCAAAAAGAAACAACAGGTGAAGCTCAGGTATTTCCAACGTAGACTACAAAATGCAGTTGAAGATAGTGACGGTCATTAGTGGCAAATGCGTACTAATTCTTATGCAGAAAACTAATCTAAATACTCGCTTCGCTGTACGGCGCCCTTCCTAAACTCCGAAACATGTCCCGGTCACCACCATAAATCACGAGCAGTTTTATGCAATAGTCGACAACCGTCTCGTGGACGGGTCACTTGCATTCTCATACTTTTCCCAATCTTCCAGCACCTTCGCCAGTCTTGGCGAGTTTGTAAGCTTGTAAACCTCTTCGAAGTACTCCTTCGTTATCTCGAATGGCTTGGCAGTGACATTAGGGATGTACTTGCCAACTAGCTTAGCAGGATCGATACTAGTTCTGTTGATCTTCTTGAGCAGGAACGAACGGAAAGGCTTGACTCCGGATCGCAAGAAAGTCGAGTGGAAAGGCACGTCGATGCCCTTGAGTGGGATGACAGCAAATCCACGCTCAAGCTCGATTGGCTGTGGCTTGGCTTCTGTCTTCTTCTGGCACTCAGTAATGATTTCCGTCAGGTGTTCCTTCACATCTTCGAGTGACATGGTTTGCATCAAGGCTTGAATGTCGATCTTCTGCATCTTGAGGGCATTCAGAACATTTGTCATTGTGTCGAGAGCTCGAAGGTCACCGGCGCAGACATATTGCATGTTCGCGACATTGTAGTTGACGATTTCGACAAGCCAGCCGGTTGATTCCTGAATGTTCTCAACGACATATTGGAGAGCTTGCTCATTGAAGGTCTTTGATATCCTGCTTGGGTTGACGGCGCACATGGAGTAGTTGGATCGTCCTTGCTCGTCTCTCTCAACGGCAACTTGCATGGTGAGACCACGGTAAAAGACAACAGAGACCAGCGACTCAATTGGCATGACTTCGGCGATGGACGCCAAGGCAGAGTATTCACCAAGAGAGTGGCCAGCGAAGCTGCTATCTCGCTGAACGAGACCCTTGGAGCGCATGTCTTCGAAGGCGGCCTTCTCCATAAGCGTCAGTGCCGGTTGAGTAAACTGGGTTGCTGATAGCAAGCCCGTTGGCGAGCGGTAGGTGTAGGATGTTGTGGACTCTGTGATCTCCTTGAACATCTTCTCTGACTTGATGGAACCATCAGGGTTAACAGTCTCAAAGGTCATCGCCATGTAGTTCTGTCGGATTGCCTTGCCTCGCGGGCCACCAAAGTGAATGGTAAGCTCCTTGGGGTTGTTCTTGACGATTTCGACGATCGACAAACCGTAGTTCTCCATGAAGTGTCGATCAGCTCGATCCCAGACCTCCTTAGCAACAGCGCTGCTCTTGTACAGCTCCATACCCATGCCTTGCTCTTGAGAACCTTGACCGGTAAATACGTAGGACGACACTGGTTGCTCAACCTCAGCGTCAGCGATCAAGACTTTGTCGCCGGTTTCCTTGTTGGACGTCTCAATCTTGATGGTCTTTCGGCCGCCAACCATACCGGTGTGCTCAAGCTTGACCTCCAACTCGTCGTTAGGCAACACCATACCGACAAGATCAACTTTGTAGCTGCGAACACGACCAATGTTGTTTTCAGCAGCCCAAGTCTCTACCAGACTTCGGACAGCAGCACTAGAGTACATTCCGTGGGTGATGGTACCAGGCAAGTTGGCGTAGCTGGCGAAGATCCGGGAAACGTGGATAGGGTTGTAATCACCGGAGATACGACCATAGGTCTCATTCGAAGCAGGTGCCTTGAGCGACAATGGCGTCTTACCGCTCAGTGGAATGGCGTTCTCGAAGTTGACAGGCTGTTCAATGGATGAGCCGCTTCGCTGCAGGTAATCAACAACAGGGTTGCCGTGGGATTCACCAGCATCATACTCAACTGAGGCGACTTGGATGACCTCCTTGGAAGGGAGCTCAAGCAAAACTTCGCCCCGAGTCTCAACGCTGCTGAAGACGGTCTTGTTCTTGAAACGCATCATGCTCGACAAACGGAAGGTCAAGTTTTGTCCGAGCAAGTCAACATCAGGTTCGTCGATGTGGAACCACTCCTTACTCTTTAGCACAGCAACATCCTTCGAGGAGTTCAGAGTGATTTGCATTGGGGTCTCGTCCTTCCGCTGGAAAGTGTTCTCGAAGTCGGTATATGTGCCACGGTACAAGAATTGACTTGTAACCTCCATAATTGGCTGGTCCGATTTGCTGATTGTACCACAAACTTCTACCATCTTGCCAGCGTCCTGATTGATGACAGCATTGATGCGAGCAGAGGTATGGACCTCATCACCTACCTTGAGTGGCTGGGCGCCAGGCAGCATTCGGAAACCGTTCGACAAGTGAACTAGCTTGAGCAGGTCACCGTCGATTGGTCGAGGAAAGATGGGCTTGGTAATCGCCTTCCACCCAAGAACGATAGCGAAGTCCATTGGAGCGGCTTGCTCATGACCAGCTCGCTCGACGAAGGCTTCTCCTGTGTTGCCCACAGCATGAACAAAGTCAGCGATGTCCTTGCTCGAGACTGTCATCTTGCCACCATCGAAAGTATTGGTCAGAGGCGCATCAAATGGCACGTCTTTGTTGCCAAACCAGATGCGGTAATAGAACTCCTTGATACGGTCGTTCCGTCCTTCCATGACTTCGTGGATGGGGGCATATCCAGTCTCAGGGTGGTAGATGAACTTGAAGACAAGGGGTACAGCACCGCCTTCAGCGGTTCGCTCCTCCCACATGTTCATGGTAATTTCACTCCCACTAATGTTGATGTCAAGAGACTTGTAAGGCTCTCCAGACTGGTTTGATTCTCTGACAGTAATAGCCGTCTTTGATGCGTCACGTGGATGGGCGATTTCGACACTCATGCCTCGGACTGGGGCTAGAATGCGACGGAGTGGGTTGTTCATGTAACGAGCACCTTGAACGTAGATGTCGGTAGTAAACAAGGCATGTCTCCAAGAATACGACCGGCCCGCGAGGAGCTGCAGCCACCCTTCAGTATCTGGCAAAGTAGAAGAGTTCAGCTTGTAGGTCGATCGCGAACCATCGTGATTGACCGATACGCCATCGAGCTCTTCAACACTCTCCTCTGGGGTGATTAGACGACCGCCGAAGTATTCGACAGAAGGGACGTTGGACTCCTTCCCGCCGTATAGGTCTGCGGTCAACATCTTGATGTGGTCGTTATGGATGCCATCAAGGATATCCTTGATCGGCTCATCAACCTTTGTAGCGTATCTAACGGCCATTGGCCCTTGCAAGATACAGATTCGGCCAACGTCTTGATCAACAACAGCTTCAAGATCCTCAGACTGCCACAAAGAATCCTTCTTGAACCAAAATTCGAAATTCTCATCCAGAGAAGGGATGAAAGGCACCGGCTTCTGACCGCGTCGCTGACAAAGTAGGAGGAAGTGCTGAACGTCCTGAGCGTTGATAAGCTGGTTGTTGGCTTCAGGGTATGTCTCGAGGAATCTGTCGACGGTCGGGTAGGGAGTGTCAAGCTCGGCATAGCTCTGAACAATAGATGGCTTGCCAGCACCTGTAGTGAATCGCTCTTCGACACGTCGCATGAAGTCAACGGTCAAGTTTCTAAGCGAAGCGTCGATCCAACGTGATTGGTGTTTGACATACATGAGATCAACCATTCGTCGGATGACTTCACCATAAGTCATATCCTCGAGGTCGACAGACTCTCCGGCAGAGTTACGACCGAACCAGACCTTCTGGTAGTCGTCGTTGAGTTTCTTAATGATGTACTCACGCATCTTCTTGAGCTCAGCAACTCGTTTCTTTTTGTCCAGGCTGAATATCTTTTGGTCCATCTCAGCCCAGAATTTGACACCACGCGTTGCCAGCTTGTGAATGGGCTCACCCATTTCCGATCGAACAGTGATGACACCGCCAGCTGGTCCCTTGTAGGTCTTCTCCCACTGAGAATCATCGATACCTTCGGCCTCGACAATAGCCTTCTTCGCGTTTGTCGAGGTATGCGTTTCCTTGGCGGTCATCATTCTGCTACCGAAGAGGCAACCATCGAAAGGCATGGGGGGGTAACCAAACTTGCGAGCCCATTGACCTGTCAGGTATGGGTATGTATCGTCAGAGCCACCAAAGCCAGAGCCAGCAACAAGAATGATGTTGCTCTGTTTCCGAATACGGCCATACATCGACAGAATGGGTTGATGGAAGTCCTCGAAAGAATGGTGACCTCCACCACGACCACCCGTCCACTGCAACACCACAGGGAAGTTGGGGTTGGCCTTGGCTATGTTGACGACTGCTTGGATGGCTTCCATGGAACCTGGCTTGAACTGAATGTGCTTGATACCCATCGTGTCGATATATTCTTGGGCAACCTCAATTGACGGTACACCAGCACCAACTGTCAGGCCTTCAATGGGGACACCGTCGGCTCGAAGCTGAGCGAGCAGAGGAATTTGCCAGCCCATAGCACGAGGATTGACGTAGATCAAGTTGACGGTGATACCACGTCCGGGAGGAATAGCCTTCTCGATCTTGTTCAGAGCAGCCGTCATGGTCTTAGCATTGTAGTAACCACCACCAGCAAGTTCAATTTGGTAGCCAGCATTCATGGTTGCAGCAACAAAGTCCCATGGGACTGTGCAAGGTGTCATACCTGCGACCATCAAGGGTGGAACACCAAGAAGCCGCGACATCTTGGTGTCCACGAAAGTCTGACCCGCCGATGTTTTGATGAGCTTAGGACCATGCTCCTTGACCCAGTTGACAGCGTACTTGACAGCATGCTCCTCGTCTCGGTCGAAGAGCTCGGGTTTGTAGCCAACCTCGGTATTGGTGCCATCCATAGCGCCGGCAAGGATAACATGGACGCCCGTGCCGTCCTTGTTGCGCTTGGTGAGCACACCAAGACCAGAGATGCCACCTGGACCGAAGTCGAGGATGTGGGTAGCGTCCTGGAAATCAGTGGCTTGTTCCCAGTTGACAGGATCGCGAGTGATCATGCGAACAAGATCCGAGACAATGTTGTCGCTATCAGTTTGTCTCAAATCTTCACCAGTGTTTGTGTCATACACCGGGATGGTCAAACTGCGCGCCGACACTTTGACGTCCTTGACATCCTCCAGGATCTTGTCGAAGGCATCGTGGAGGAGGTGGCTGTGGAAAGGTGCTGTGATGGGCAAGAATCGGTGGACAAATCGAACCTTTCGTTCGGTGTATGGGATTCTAGTCTGGTCAAGACCAGTGGGGGCCTTGACCTTGCGCAGGCGCAGGTTGAGACCGTGAAGGGATATCGGGGGACCGGTCACGACGAAGTTACGCGCGCTGTTGACGAGAGAGATAGACACGTGGCGATCGTCGGGCAAATGCTGGTTGGTTGCATCGATGTGCTCCTGGACCTGGCTCCGCGACAGATCTCGGATGGACAGCATAGGCGTGGGCGTTCCCTCGCCAGCCTCAGTAGCATCCTGAAGGATGGAGGGAGCCATGCTGGTTCTCGGATAGGCCTGCTGTGAGCGCATGCCAATCCAGAAGAGGAGAGTGATGGCGTCTTTAGCAGCTCGAGCAAAGCTGTCCCAGGAAGTGGCAGTAGCAATGGCGGCGGCGGTGACCACACCTTGGGAATGGCCAGTCGTACCGCTGAAACGCTCGTTGACCTCGCCGGGGGTCTTGCCGAGAGCTTTGCAAGTGACTTGGTAGTGCGCGAGTTGTACTAGACCAATCAATGGCAAGGACACTGGGGCAGAAACCAAGTAGTCTGTATCGGGCTGGTTGTCTTTGTTCTCGAGCCAGCCCATGACATCCATGCCCTTGGAGTAAAACTTGTCGGCCTCAGCGTTCCTGGCAAGTGATTGCAGGAGCTCGGCAGAAGAAGTGACCAAGTCGTTCACGAAGGACTGGTATGTAGTGTAGACTTCTCTCAGCTCATCGAAGTACTCTTCGATGTTGCCCTGTCCGCCAAAGACAGTGTATATGGTAGCCTCCTCGTCGTCTGCTGCGCGGAGCAGGGCAGAATCGTGTGGCTTGATCGGCCTGGAGGCTGAAGCTCGGCCAGCATAGTAGCACTGAACTACCATCAGCTTCTTCGATGTGATGCCTGGAAGAGTGGCCGCCAGGGCGTGCACGTCGTTAGCGTGCATGAATGACCGCTCGAACTCATTAAGCACGACTTTCAGGACCTCGACAAATGCGCCAGTCTCTTCATCATCCTCTGCTTCCGATGCAATGAAGCCAATGAATCTGGCCACGAGCTCGGCAGCAGACGATGGCTCATCATCCTGTGCCAATTCGTCTGTCGGCTCTGGTAGGGTTGATCTGAAGGCATCTTTCAGCTGGGTAGCTTGGTAGTGCAGACCAGTGGGTATGAGGAAGGCATATTCGAGGGAGCCGTGGGCGATGATTAGAGGCCGCAGGTTTTGCGAGGATCGCGGGGTGTGGGTGCCGGTAGCACCGCCGGAGTACATGTTGGCAAGCTGTCGAAGGGTATATGGGAGGAGTTGACTAGCTTGGTGGAGAGGAGGAGGTGGTGGTGGTGGTGGTGTTCGTAAGCAAGTTAATGCCACTGAACACAGATAATCGAGGTGTTTTCAAAGGGAGCTCAATAGTGTACACCTAGTGTACAAGCAGTGTAGAAGCAGTGGATGTCTGCGAGAAAGAAAGAGCTCGAGGTAGAAGGTAACAAAAGTTCAGGTAGGTATGTACAATGGGAGTCTATCAAATGCTCAACTTGAACAGCACGAGGAGGGTGCCAGTATCTTTGAAGCTTGGTGAAAGCCGGTACGTGCTGCGTCTGCTGAGGCTTGACTGGATCAAAGGGTTGAGTCTGCTGGTGGATGGCATCAGAACTTTTTCCGGTCAGCAAGTCAGCATCGCTGCAGCGGCGAGGGAGCTCGCCTTGTCCCCAATCGTCACCGACGAATCAGCCCTCTGTTGGGCGAACCCCCAAACCCCGCTATCGCCACTCGTGGCATAGTGGCTGGTCCCTGCTCCGAGGCCGCCAGCCCGATCAGGACTAGTTGAGCTTCCTAGCTGCAGTCGCCAACAGCTCGCACCACGTTTCATCATAGCTCAACTGCTCTTCAACATGACAACGCGCCTGACCAGGCAGATAGACCATTGAGGCTACGGTGTCGACTTGGGAGGGCGTGCGTAGGCCTGTCAAGCAACGGCAGCCGCACCTCGTTCTTCGTTCTTCGTAGCCTGCTACCTGGGTCTACTGTCCAGGAGGGTAGGTAGCAATTCGCAGTGACGCCAGCTGCGTCTAACCCCAATGCGACGGAAAGTGATGTAAACGGTTGCCCGCCGACTGTCCACTAAGAAGTGATCGGTGATTTCTACGTCGTGCTACAGCCTGTCACGTTGTTCTTTCCTGGCCTGATCAGGAGCCGGTGATTGGGCGCGAAGTCTCACAGCTGTTCTCCTGTTCAATCGGCTTGTTCGCGATGCTTCCGCCGTCAGTCAAAACTCGTGGGCAGCGGGCGTCACTCAGCTGCCACTGGCTTCAGGCAAGTGGAGCACGCTAGCTGTCCACTTTTTCCTCAACCCTCCTCGGACTGGCAGGCTCGAGGACCTCGTCAAAACTGGGCTTGTTGATGGTGGCCGCTCAACAGGAAGTTAGGACGTCTACCGCGTAGAAGAATTCGTGTCTGCCCTTGCCGCTTCTCCAGCTGCCGAGCTTGGCCTGACAGAGCTGCAGCGGCATACTTGTAGCAGTCGGCTTGCTTTTCGTCTTGCAGATCCAACATCCAAAGTGCCCTCCCAACCTAAAGCACACCCCGGCCCGTACTACGTCCACGTCGTCCAACGACTTCCTTCTACTGCTCGTTTCTCGTCTGCAAGTCCAAGTGCAAGTACGAAGCTGTTTCATCGACAGCACCAACCTTTCCCGTCTTTCTTGCTTGCTACTAATTTCACACCTACCACCTTTTTGATACCCCAATCGTTCACTCATTCAGCAAGCAAAATTATTGCTGAAGTTTGAATCCGGCCTTGTCCCGATACCTACACCTCTCACCTCAACCTCCACCACGTCGTCGAGGTCAGCAGTGCTCTGATTAGGTTCATACAGCACTGCCTCCGACTCGACTCGCACCGCGCACCACCAAGACCTCCTCACATACGCATCCGTCACAATGCGTCCCGAAATCGAGCAAGAGCTCGCCCACACCCTGCTCGTCGAGCTTCTCGCATACCAGTTCGCTTCTCCTGTAAGATGGATCGAGACCCAAGATGTCATCCTGGAGCAGAACAGGACGGAGAGGATAGTCGAGATCGGCCCAGCAGACACACTGGGCGGCATGGCCAAGAGAACGCTGGCATCCAAGTACGAGGCATATGACGCAGCCACGTCGGTGCAGAGACAAGTTCTCGCCTACAACAAAGACCTGAAAGAGATCTACTACGATGTCGACCCGGTAGAAGAGGAGCCAGCTGCTCCAGCTGGAGGTGCTCCAGCCGCCTCAGCCCCATCTTCTTCACCACCTGCTCCTTCGGCCGCGCCTGCTGCGGCTGCTTCTGCTGCTCCTGCCGCCAGCTCGGGTCCCGCAGCCGCCGTTGCAGATGCTCCAGTACAAGCAGTTGACATTCTAAGAGCTCTCGTGGCACAGAAACTGAAGAAGCCTCTGAGCGACATCCCACTGAGCAAAGCCATCAAAGACTTGGTCGGAGGCAAGTCTACCCTACAGAATGAGATCCTGGGAGACTTGGGCAAAGAATTCGGTTCGACCCCAGAGAAGCCAGAAGACACTCCCCTGGATGAGCTGGGTGCTGCCATGCAATCCACGTTCAACGGCCAGCTAGGCAAGCAGTCACAATCCTTGATCGCCAGAATGGTCTCCTCCAAAATGCCCGGTGGCTTCAACATCACCTCCGTCAGAAAGCACCTCGAGACCAAATTCGGTCTGGCCGCTGGCCGCCAGGACGGTGTCCTGTTGCTTGCCCTTACAATGGAGCCAGCCTCGAGGTTAGGTTCCGAGAGCGATGCCAAGTCCTTCTTCGACGACGTCGCCCAGAAATATGCCTCCGCGGCTGGCGTCAGCTTGTCTTCTGCGAGCGCCGGCGGCGATGCCGGCGCCGCTGGTGGTGGTATGATGATGGATCCTGCCGCCCTCGACGCTTTGACCAAGGACCAGCGCGTCCTGTTCAAGCAGCAGCTCGAGCTTCTTGCACGATACCTAAAGATGGATCTTCGATCCGGCGACAAGGCCTTCGTCGGCTCTCAAGAGGCCAACAAAGCCCTACAGTCGCAGCTTGATCTCTGGAACGTCGAGCACGGTGAGTTCTACGCTTCTGGTATTGAGCCATCCTTCAGCGCTCTGAAGGCTCGTGTCTACGATTCCTCATGGAACTGGGCTCGACAAGATGCTCTGAGCATGTACTTCGACATCATCTTCGGCCGCTTGCAAGCCGTGGATCGCGAGATCGTGGCACAATGCATCCGCATCATGAACAGGTCGAACCCCACCTTGATTGACTACATGCAATACCACATCGACAATTGCCCTACCGAACGAGGCGAAACCTACCTGCTCGCCAAGGACCTTGGAGTCCAGCTCATCGAGAACTGCAAAGATGTGCTCAATGAAGCACCCGTATACAAGGAGGTCTCCGTGCCGACAGGTCCACAGACCACGGTTGATGCGAGAGGTAACCTCGCATATGCCGAGATCCCTCGCCAGAGTGGTCGAAAGCTCGAGCTCTACGTTCGTGAGATGGCCGAGGGTGGCAAGATTTCTGAGTACAGCAACAGGACCAAGATTCAGAACGACCTGCGCCATGTCTACAGAATGATTCGCAAGCAAAACAAGATGAACAAGGAAGCACAGCTACAAGTGCAGACCCTCTACAAAGACATCGTTCGAGCCATGGGCATGAACGAGCGACAGATCATGCCGCAAGAGAATGGCGACGCCAAGAAGCCTGGCATGAACGGCGCTTTGACTCGAGCTACCATGAATGGTACTGTCAAGAAGGGCAAGACTGAGACTGTCCCCTTCTTGCACCTCAAGAAAAAGGATGAGAATGGTTGGGAATACAGCAAAAAGCTGACCAACATCTACCTCGATGGCCTCGAGAACGCGGCGAAAGATGGTCTGAGCTTCCAAGGTAAAATGGTGCTTATGACTGGTGCCGGTGCTGGCTCCATTGGTGCCGAAGTCTTGCAAGGTCTGATCAGTGGTGGTGCCAAGGTCGTTGTCACCACCTCTCGATACTCGCGAGAAGTCACTGAGTACTACCAGTCCATGTACGCTCGATTTGGTGCTCGTGGCTCAAAGCTTGTCGTTGTCCCCTTCAACCAAGGTAGTAAGCAGGATGTCGATGCTCTCATCGAATACATCTACGATGTCAAGAAGGGTCTTGGATGGGACCTTGACTTCATCGTGCCGTTCGCTGCCATTCCAGAGAACGGACGTGAGATCGACAACATTGACTCCAAGTCTGAGCTGGCTCACCGTATCATGTTGACCAACGTCATCCGAATGCTGGGCGCTGTCAAGGCCCGAAAGGTCGAGCATGGCTTCAACACTCGACCTGCTCAAGTCATCATCCCTCTCTCTCCCAACCACGGTACATTCGGTAACGATGGTCTCTACTCCGAATCCAAGCTTGTCTCGAAACTTTATTCAACCGCTGGTATTCCGAGAGCTGGGCTGACTACCTCACCATTTGTGGTGCCGTCATCGGTTGGACCCGTGGTACTGGGCTCATGGCTGGCAACAACATCGTAGCCGAAGGCGTTGAGAAGTTCGGTGTCCGCACTTTCTCGCAGCAAGAGATGGCCTTCAACCTGTTGGGTCTTATGTCCCCTGCTATTGTCGACTTGTGTCAAAACGAGCCGGTCTGGGCTGATCTCAATGGCGGACTACAATTCTTGCCAAACCTCAAAGACATGATGACCAAGCTCCGAGCGGACATCATGGAGACCAGTGCTATTCGACAAGCTGTCAGCAAGGAGAATGCAGTTGAGAACAAGATCGTCAACGGCGAAGACAGCGAAGCACTCTACAAGAAGGTCAACATTGAGCCACGAGCGAACATCAAGTTCGATTTCCCACCCTTGCCAGACTGGAAAACCGAAGTTGCTCCACTTAACGATAACCTAAAGGGTATGGTCGACCTTGAAAAAGTTGTCGTTGTTACTGGTTTCTCTGAGGTTGGTCCTTGGGGTAATTCCCGAACTCGATGGGAAATGGAAGCCTATGGCCAGTTCTCACTCGAAGGATGTATTGAGATGGCTTGGGTGATGGGTCTCATCAAGAACCATAACGGGCCCATCAAGGGCAAGTCATACTCCGGCTGGGTTGACGCCAAGACCAATGATCCTGTTGACGACAAGGACGTCAAGCCCAAGTATGAGAAGCAGATTCTCGAGCACGCTGGCATCCGTCTCATTGAGCCAGAGCTCTTCAACGGCTATGATCCAAACAAGAAGCAGCTGTTGCAAGAAATCCAGATTGAAGAGGACCTAGATCCATTCGAGGCTTCCGCCGAGACTGCCAATGAGTTCAAGCGTGAGCACGGCGACAAGGTTGAGATCTTCCCTCTCGAGTCTGGTGAATACACTGTTCGTCTGAAGAAGGGCGCAGCATTGCTCATTCCTAAGGCTCTTCGATTCGATCGTCTCGTCGCTGGTCAAATTCCAACTGGATGGAACGCAAAGACCTACGGTGTCCCAGACGACATCATCTCCCAGGTCGACCAAGTAACCCTCTTCGTCCTGGTCTGCACAGTTGAAGCCCTTCTGTCGTCAGGCATTACTGACCCTTACGAGTTCTACAAGTATGTCCATTTGACTGAGGTCGGTAACTGCGTTGGTTCCGGTATTGGTGGTACTACTGCATTACGAGGAATGTACAAGGACAGATATATGGACAAGCCAGTGCAAAAGGATATTCTGCAGGAGTCGTTCATCAACACCATGGCCGCTTGGGTGAACATGTTGTTGTTGTCCGGTACTGGTCCAATCAAGACTCCCGTTGGTGCGTGTGCCACTGCTGTCGAGTCAGTCGATATTGGTTATGAGACCATCATGGAGGGCAAGGCCAAGATCTGCTTAGTCGGTGGTTTCGATGACTTCCAAGAAGAAGGCTCGTACGAGTTTGCCAACATGAAGGCCACCTCTAACGCTGAGGATGAGTTTGCACATGGTCGAACACCAAAGGAGATGTCGCGGCCAACAACCACGACCCGCAACGGTTTCATGGAATCACAAGGTTGTGGTATGCAGATCATCATGACTGCCAAGCTTGCTTTGGAGATGGGTACACCGATCTACAGTATCCTTGGTCTGACCGCTACCGCCACTGACAAGATTGGCCGATCCGTGCCAGCGCCAGGTAAAGGTGTTCTGACCACTGCTCGTGAGAATCCAGGCAAGTTCCCATCACCACTTCTTGATATCAAGTACCGCAAGAGACAACTCGACCTTCGAAGGAAGCAGATCAAGAACTGGCACGAGTCCGAATACATGTACTTGCATGAGGAGGTTGCCGCCATGAAGGATCAGTCCGGCTTCGGCTTCGATGAGAAGGCCTATACTGAGGAGCGTGCTGCTCACATCGACCGTGAAGCTAAACGGCAAGAGAAAGAAGCACAATTTAGCCTCGGCAACAACTTCTGGAAACAAGACTCTCGTATTGCTCCCCTCCGCGGTGCTCTGGCTACATGGGGTCTCACCGTTGATGACCTTGATGTTGCATCTTTCCATGGTACTTCTACTGTTGCCAACGACAAGAACGAGTCTTCGGTCATCTGCGAGCAGATGGCGCATCTCGGACGAAAGAAGGGCAATGCTCTGCTGGGCATCTTCCAAAAATACTTGACAGGTCATCCAAAGGGTGCTGCTGGCGCGTGGATGTTGAACGGTTGTTTGCAAGTACTTAACTCTGGTCTTGTGCCAGGAAATAAGAACGCAGACAACGTCGACTCCGTCATGGAGAAGTTCGATTACATCGTCTACCCCAACAAGACAATCCAGACCGATGGCATCAAAGCATTCTCGGTCACGTCGTTTGGTTTCGGTCAGAAAGGTGCTCAGGCTATTGGTATTCACCCGAAGTACTTGTACGCCACTCTTGATGCTACTGAGTATGCTACATATAAGGCGAAGGTTGAGTCGCGACAAAAGAAGGCTTACCGCTTCTTCCACAACGGTATGATCAACAACAGCCTGTTCGTTGCGAAGAGTGCACCTCCGTACGCTGAGGCGGCCATGGAAGCTGTCTTCCTCAACCCAGATCAGCGAGCCGTTGCCAACCAGAAGACTGGTGAATATGCATTCCCAGCCAAGTGGCAGAAGGTTGAGAGTCCTCACGCCAAGCAGACACGAGAGATGCTTGAGAACTTGACTGCAGCATCTGCTGCTCCAGGCTCGAAGATTGGTGTCGATGTGGAAGATATCTCAGCTGTTAACATCGACAATGAGACGTTTGTCGAGCGAAACTTTACGCAAGCTGAACAAGCATACTGCAAGAAGGCATCTTCCCCACAGTCCTCTTTCGCAGGCCGATGGTCAGCGAAGGAAGCGGTGTTCAAATCTCTCGGGGTCAGCAGTAAGGGCGCCGGTGCAGCACTTGCTGACATTGAGATTGTCGCGGACGATAATGGAGCACCAAAAGTCAACCTGCACGGCGAAGCACTCAGGGCGGCTAAGGACGCCGGCATGAAGTCTGTAAACGTCTCAATTAGTCACTCCGAGAGTCAGGCTATAGCAGTGGCAGTGGCAGCTTTCTAGTGTACAATTTCTTGTGGAGGGCAACAGTGGTAGAACATTGTATATTGGGTTGACGGAGGGACAAGGGGCGTTGTTGAGCGAGCATTATTGATTGATCTTGTGGCGCGTGTTGTGACTTATCTCTGGGTGTGCAAACACAGAACACGATCTTCTACATAGACATGTGAACAAATTTTCACCTTGCAAACCCGTTCCGCACATGTATTGTTTTGATATGTCTGTACGTAGGTTAGTCACTCGTTCTATTGAGAGGGGGAATCTCGCGTATGGTGTTATGTCATATACACGTACTGTACAGCACGCTCTCGCCGCGCAGAGCACACCACCCCAGCCCATGCCATTCGTCCATTCCTCGATCACTCGTTTCTCAGCGAAACAAACCAAAGCACAGAGTACCGGTAATCCGAAACCGCATACGCACGCACGTGCGACAGACGCGGCCGGCATCACATATACTGTATGATCTGGCGCAGGGTGGCGTGGCACGGTACTCGACATTCTGTCTGTAGGGTACGATGCATGCAGTCGGTTCTTTTCGGTGCGTTTTCATCCAAGGGTTCCGGGCTGGCACGTCTCATCATCTATTCATCCGTGGACTAAGTGAGTATATGACACCGGCCGGCCGCCTGTGCTTTCGCGTGCAAGACCGCAATACGTCAGGACAGGATACTGGTTGCACTGCTTACCAGTAAGCTTGAGAAGGCTCGATCAGAGCGACACCTCAGCTCAGCTCAGACCCGTTCTGGAGAAACTTTGCGGTTCACTTTGCGAGTAAGTGCGTTTCAAATTCTTTTCATTCTTCGGCACGCCGTTTCTCAATCTCAAAATGGCTTGAGTAGGGCATGCATTATATGACTATGGGTATACTCATGCGCGGCTCGATCGGACCTACCACCCTGACCACCTGATTTCCGCTGTCCGTACCGTAACTCTTCAATCGCTAGTTAAATTCAAACATGATTTCATTCCAACATTGACCACCCACACCCCACGTGCCATGCCGTGCATTATCTAAATCTCGCGCTGCATCGTCCCATGACCTCTCCTTGGCAAACCAGTTCGGCATTGAACTCAGATCCGTCGAGCGTCAGGTAGATGTCGAAGTATACTCTGTAAAAAGTACCTTGCGGTGTATCCATGCGCTCGAAGTCCTTCTCGAGGTTCTTCCTGGAGAGATCTGACGTCAAAGTAACGACTTCCTTGATTCTGGGATCCTTCGTATATTCAGGGCTAGATTGTTTGTTAGCACGAGCCCCCTTTCAGCAATCAAGCGGGACTTACCAAACATCCTCATCACAAGCGTACAGGATATCCTCGTACATCAGAGTGGCACCCGGAGCGACCTGTCTGAAGAAGGATACCTTGACGGGCTCGCCGATCTTGACTCTCTCGCCCTTCTGGACGAAGATCTGTCTCGTGTATTTGCAGCGATCTTTGCCGTCCAAGCTAGGAACTCTGTATGCTTCTGGGTGATATCCTTCCTTGAAGGGCTGTAGTGTTGCCATCAGGTAGTGTCTTCTCGCCACACGCGATGTTACCACGCGTTCCGTGATACCTGCGGTGACGGCGCCCTTCACGATAGCGGCAACCGAGTCCATGGGGCGCACCACCTTGGACTGGAACTGTGGGGGCACATGTAGCTTGATTTGCTGGAACAAGTACTCGGAGGCACCAAAACCACCGACGACGAGGACATTCTGCAGTGCCCGATTCTGGGCCTGAATAGCAATGATCTGGTTTCTAACCAATTCGAGAATTCTGTTGACCACGGGCTCAAAACACTGTAGGATCTCCTCGTTGGTGAATGTCATATAGCCTTCCTCGATGCCGGCCTCGGGGAATTCTGCTTCGATACCGACGTCGACGGCCCATTTCTGTCCGTTGTTGCGGAAATCGGCCTTTATTCTGTTCTCAAAGTCCATGATACACTTGGCATATACACGACCAGCAGTTTTGGAGCCGTCTGGCAGTTTCATCTTCCTGATCTTGGCACGAAGGATATTGGAGAAATTCCGGTTGAGCGCTGTGGAACCGCAAGAGTCACCGGAACCTGCTGTGCATTCGGCGACACTGAAGGGCGTCTCCTCTTCGACCTCGTAAGCGATCAGATCGACGGTACCACCACCGCAGTCCACGATGAGGACTGCATCGTGGATCTTCAGGTTGAGCAGGCCGGTCTTGGAGCAGAACATCGCCGCGGCTTCGGGCTCGGTGATGAGGGTGAGGCGGTTGTCGTTGTCGTCTCGGATGAAGCCAGCTTGGATGGCAGCAGCTCGGGTAGCGGCCTTACCTGCATCGTTCCAGATGGCGGGCACGGTGAGGAAGTAGCGGATGTTTCGCTCTTCTCGGTTAAAGACTTCGCCCAGAGTCTTCTGCAGCTGTAGTCGCATAGCTTGTCGAAGCTTGAACAGGTAGTCGGCGGCGACGTCGATCTCGGACTTGCCAGGTGGGAGCGGGGGGAGGTTGATGGGGTCTATATAGGTGTTGCCGGACATCATCAGCTGGAGCTTGAACCATTCGACTTTCTGGACCCCGGGCTTTGGGTAGCCAGTGGGGGCCAGAGCATCGGCAATGTCTGGACCCCATCCTACGACCTTTTGGTATTGATCGTAGTACAGGACGGTTGGGATCTACCGAGGTCAGGGTGGTGCACGTGTGAGGAGTCCAGGCTGGGTACCTTTTGTTTGGTTTGGTTGCCTGCACCGGGCCACTCGGTGATGATGTCTTCTTTGGCTTCTGTGTTTGTGGCAAAGGCGAAGGCGACGCCGGAGAAGGTGGTTCCCTGCATCGGTCAGCGACTCGTGTCCACGGGGTGGGTGGTGGGATGTGCTCACAAAATCAATGCCGACGATCAGCTGTGCCTTGCTTCTGTTGCCGCCCTCGACCTCAGCAGGACGCATGTGCTGGCCATATTGACCCATCTGCTGGACCTGCTGAGGCGGGCCCATCTGACCATAGCCCGCGCCGCCGTAGCCTGGTGGCTGCTGAGCCATCTGAGGGTTTGCGCCGCCGTAACCTCGACCGGTGTCAATAGGCGGTGGGTGGTGAGACGCCATTTGTTGTTGCCCAGGCGGGGGCGGGGGCATGGGCGACTGAGCTCGACCACCGGCGTACTGATAGCTGGGAGGTCGGCCGAGGCCACCTTGCTGCGAGTTCATGGGGGTCAGGCTGGTTTGGCTGGTGTTGGGAGGAGGGGTATTCGCGACGGGGGTGGAGCCGTTGGGCGTGGGAGCAGAGCCTGCGGTCGTCGGGAGGTTGGCGTTGCTCTTGCGTTTGGAACCAAAGCCGAGACTCTTGAGTCGAGAGCTCATAGCATCGGCAGGTGGAAAGCGAGTGAGTAGCGGTTGCGAGGGTGAGAGAGAGAGACGCCGACTACTCCCAGCAGTACGGCATGTGAGACGCGCCTGTGGAGTGACTTGACACTTTTGACACTTAGCACCTTCAGGCCGCAGTGCCAGTAAGTGGCAGGAGGAAGCAGCGCAGGCAGTGTCAACAGAGTGCAATCGCAAGCAAAGGCACGATCAAAGGCGCACGGAGCAACAACCACCGCTGGTCTTGGACAGTGCTGAATGCAGGCTAGCAACACGAGAAGTCTCGAGGTTCTGCTGCGACAACGGTCCTGCGTTCTGCGTCCTGGAGCAATACGGCCAGGTCCAAAAGATGCTGGTTCAGGCCCTCCTCCTCTAATCTCTTAGCGGCGGGTCGGCAAGCTAAAACGAGTGGTGCGGTTCAGTGCCCAGCTCGTAACTGGTACTGTGGCTTGGGGCAAGCTGCAACCTTGTGAGAGTGAGCTGCTGCTCACCTAGTCAAGAGGTCGAGCCTACTGAGTAAGGTCTTGGCACTAGATGATCTCTACCGTGAGGTCGCGTCGACAGATAATTGACATCGAGCTATTGCCATCTCAAGTCCGAAGATCTGGAGAAAGAACAATCTGTATGACAGCGTGTCTGACTTTGGTGGAGCGGCACCGGTACTACATTTTGATGCCTGAGATCACACATGTCCGCGAAGACACCAACTTCTCACCCGTACTACACCTTTCAAGCGTAACTTCACGCTTAGATAACGCTTACATGCTCGGCTCTACTGTGCTTGGACTTGTTTTACCTCTACACGATCAAATGAAGTCGAACACAGAAAGAGATGAAGAACACCCTTTTGCCAAGTTGGTCTACGATTTCGTCTGAAAGCATATGTATTATCGACATCATAATGCAGACTCGAGGCAAGATTGAAGAACACAGACAGAAAGATAAGCCCTTCCCTTCCTCCCTGCCAGTGTCGCCTTTGTCAGCCCCCACCACGAGTTCCACTTCATCCCTGCACTGCAAGCCAACCCAAGCAGGATCTACCGTAGTATTCCTCATCGCGCCATCAAAACACATTTGTGCAAACACGGCCCTTCAACTTCATTTGTTCACAGCGCACAGATGATCATGTCTTCATCTGTTAGTATGCTCCCAATCAACCACTGCACGCATCAGGTCCTAAGCTATGGATGGGTGAGCAGCTGGCAGCCTGACTGGCGCCGGTAATCAGGTCTCTTCATATCATCTTCACACCGGTTAATATGCATTACTAATGTAGAAGCAAGATCACGGTGATATTCGCCGTCTTGGCAAACATTGGACGCGCGTTTCAGGCCCGTGCAAGAGAGAACGACCAAGTCACGTCCCTAATAGCCAAAGAGTGGAAGCATTCTTCGATTGCTACTCTATCACCTGCCATCATGTGCATCAAAATCATACTACATCATAACTCATCCCTGACGCTTGTCGTCGCGCTCACCGTAGCTTCCACCGTGCTCTCTGTACCCTCACTGCCTGTGGGTGTCGACTTGGCCTTCTTCGGCTTCTTGGATGACTTCGGCTTCTTGGCCTTAGGAGCCTGCTGCATCCTGACCTGCTTCATGACTACATCAGACACTGCGGTGCCCACCTGCTTCGCCTTGGCCTCGAGCTCTGACACCAGAACCGCTGGATCTTCGTACGCTGACAACTTTCCCTGTGCCGTCACTTTCTCGTCCAGCCATGATTTGGCACTATTGTAGACCTTCTCAATTCCGGACAGATCCTCCTCTGTGTACTCGTATGGCTTGGCAATCATGGCTTCGGCCTCGGCAGCACCATCAGACCCCGATGCATACGGTTCATCCTCGAGATCGTCCGCGGCAGGCGATACCACCGACGAGGCCGCTGAGCTGACACTCGAAGCGGCGTCTTCAGCTGCCTTTTTCATCATGCCTTTGATCATGTCCATCATGCTAGAAGCATTGTTGAGGCTGTTCTTCAGACCCTCCACCGCCTCCTCTCGTTTCCCACCCTCTTCCTTGCGTTTAAGCACGGGGTCAACGAGGCCCTTGAGATCTCGAAGTTTGTTATTGAATTCTTGCAGTCTTGCATCAGTACCTCCGCTATAAAGCCAATCAGACACATCCGACAACTGCTTTTCGAGCTCTTTGCGGGCCTTCTCGGTGGAGTAAGTCGCAAATGATTCATCTTCAAGATAATCACGAGCTCGGTATGTGAAGGCTTCGAGAACGTTTAGCGCCTCCGACCTCAACATAGAATTCCGGTCAGAAGTGTCGAACGCAGTCAGGCGCTGTTTGATCACTGGTAGTGCCTCTCGTGGTGGTGTACCTGCTCCGACGATGGTAGTCTTGAGCGACAACGGGATTGCCACAGTTGAAGGTTTCGGCTTTGCTGCTGTGCTTGGGACTGCAGGCTCCCCAGCCGCAACCGTGGCCTCGGACACAATTGATCCTGAACTTGTTGCATCATCAACCGGAAGAGGTGTCTCTGCAGCTGGATCTTCGCCGAGGTTTTCGTCTTCTGCTTGCAATGGGTCTTGCTTGTCTTTCTTGGAGCCGAAACCGAACATGCCCTTAACATTGTCCATCATGCCTCCTTCCTTCCCCATTAGAGCATCGCAGCTGACAGTCCCAGAACTAATCTCAGGCAGGCCGTTGTGTTGGCTCAGTCGGACAGTGAGGACTGTTGAAATGTTGGAGCTGGCGCACCCTTGGTAAGTCTTTAGCTTGTTGGCAGATTTCGTCAGGTTTGCAGCTTCGACTGTGAGAATTGGTCTCGCTGCTTCCCGTTCTGGTGATGTCTGCCAGAATTGAATCTCAAGGTCTTCATCGCCTTTGACCGTGACCTGTTTCTCTGCCCCAACTTGCGACGTCTCTAGGAAGATTTTCTGCGATCGCTCCTTGCCGTCCGCAGTCCATTTCATGGTATAAGAGGAACCAGCGATGTCTGCGGTTCTGACGTCCTTGACGCGGAAGCTAGAACTAAGCCCTGCGGCCTTGAACGCTGCTCCAAATGCAGCTGCTTCATCTGCATTGATGTTGGTCTTCACCTTACTTGCAACACCCGCAGCTTTCTCGAGCTCTGACTGGACAAATGGAGTTCTGGTCAGGCCGCCGTGCAGAATAACAGAAGAGATGTCAGCAAGGGTCAGATCTGCCATGCTCAGAGCGGAGGAGAGGGGAGCAGCGATACGAAGAGCGAAAGAGTCCGCCAATTGCTCGAAGTCGCTGCGAGTCAAAGTATACTTGAAGTTGACGTCTTCGTAGAAAAGCCCTTCAAAGCTTGCAGAAGCTTGTTGGTTGGCACTCAACACCTGCCGCACCTTTTCCGCGTCTTTCCACAGTCTGGCCATGGTCTTGCCGTCTTTCTTCACATGGATGCTTTCCACGTGGTGTGCTTGCATTCTCTTGGTCTCAAGGAACTTGCTGATCATGTCCTGTACAATCAGGTCGTTTAAAGCGTCACCACCAAGGTGTTGGTCATAGCCAACACCAAGGACTTGGACTTCCTGGACCGTCTGATTTTTCTTGCCAGGCCCCTTGATGTTCTTTCCATGGAATTTGAGGACCGTCGCCGTCGTGGAGCCTGCACCCATATCGTAGACGATGTTGATCTCAGGTGAGGCATCATTCTTTTTGGGGTCAAACGCTCGGGTGGTGGCGTAATTCAAGCCCACAGCCTGCCCATCGCTGATCAGGCCCAGCACGCGCAAACCTGCCAGCTCAGCCGCAAGTTCCAGAGCTCTCTTTTCTTCGGCCGTGTAGAAGGCAGGGTATGTGATCACCGCATCCGCCACGAGAGTATTCGTGCCGACCAGTGCTTCAGCATTGGCCTTGATGTTCTTCAGCTCCATGGCGATCAATTCTTCCACTATCAACGGAGCTGGTTTGCCTAGATTGGGGCTTTTGAAGCCAATAGACCTGCCGCCATCGTCTCTTTCTATGCTCTGGATCTGCAGACTGGGGAAACGATTGCTATAGTCTTTTGCCGCACGCTCGCTCGGGGAGATCCCTAGTAGGGCTTTGAGGTTGGGATAGACATCTGCCGGATACCGTGCTGCCACTGCCAGTGCATCGCCGCCGTAGAGACGCTCTGGATACGCATCCGGATCGTTAGTCTGTGCTCTCGATGGCTTGAATGCTAGGGTAGCTGCCTCTTTCCGCTTCGAGTCCTTGGTGAGGACAATGTCTATGGGGCTTCCAGGTCTGGCGACAGCTGCTTTTATGTATTCAGTACCGAAATCTATCCCAAGCGCAGCGGACGCAGCATTTGCGCCGATTGAAAACACGAGCAGCAAAAGCAGGGGTAGTAAGTTGAAGGAGAAGGCTTTTCTCCGTCCTGATGGAGGCATCCTGTTGAGTGTGTTGATTTAAAGAGTGCGGTTACAGATCATGCGAGGGGAAAGATGTTGCTCATGCACACCATATGCTCATTGTCTGTGGCAACTGTGCCAATCTGTCCACTGCGATGTCCCTGCGAAACAGCCAGTTAATGGTGGCTATGATCAAAGGACACCCTGTCCACCGTCGTCCAGAATAATTGCACCTTTGGACACTTGCATCCACTGCAATGACGAAATCTTGGCAGGGGCCGCCGGTTGCGACCCCAGGAGGGCCCGCCGCCACCTAAGACCGCACAAGGTACCTTAAGGCAAGGCCATGATGATTTCGCTGAGACACGAGCAGTTGATATCGGTTTCTTCTTGTACGAAGTCTTGTTGCTAGTACCTATGTCTCAAGCTGTATGTCGTCCCTCATGCGCACTGACGCCAAACGCTGCAAGACTTCATCGTTGCTTCTTGTTTTTGGAGCAGCTCAATCCTGGACGATCCGTGTTGTCTGTACTATCATATTTGCCATTGTCATCGGTCGTGATTACGGTCAATCGGCTTTACTATGCGTTTGGCGCCTTTCGGGACATAAGCATATGCAAGAGACATTGAGAAGGAGCGCAGAACGGCAGGCAGTGAAACAAGACCGTTGAAGACATGAAATATGTCACCACGATGGACTAAAAGGATCATGGTATCCTCGTGGTGGTCTCGTAGAAATAGTTCAACTGCGATCAAGACGGAAGAGCTATTTATCACTCACCTATAACCTGGCTCTGATTCAGCCATCTTGACCTCCAGCACTAACCCCGGTTGACCTTTAAAAACACCTTGGGGTCATTGTTCGCTAAGCTTGGCGCAGCTCGCCTCAAACGCACCTCAATTGCTCGAACTGTGGCAGCCTTTATTGTTCCTCACCCGGGCTCCTGTTCGGTCTTGTGTGCGCCAACACTGCTACCACCTGCCTCTTTAAGCTCATGTGTTGGACAAGGTCAGGGAATCACACATGCTGATATCCTCAACAGCATGAAGACTCAGAGACTTGGCTTTTCCAACTCCAGGCCTACAAAGTGCTCGAGGAGGTCCTCAATACAAATAGCAGATTGGTCTTCGCATACCCAAGGTCGTGACCGGTTGTGATAGAGGCATCATGTCACTATCTTCCCCTAACTCTCGATGTTGTACTGGCCAGGATGGCTTGAAAGCTTGGTCTGCTGTTACCGATGTCGAGTTGCCACTCCGTGTTTCAGGACCTTGGCCACTATCGATGACTGGGCTGCACATGCTTGCACGTCAAGGTACGTCAAGGTACGTCAAGGTTTTGACTTGTTTCTGGTCGTTTCAGCGAGACAAGGTCCGCTGCTGCTTCTGCTGAGATGCTCAGGCTGGAAAGGCTTGCCTGACAACACGAGTTTCACGAGAGCGTCCATTGCTGCGCTAAGCAAGCCCGTTAGCTGCTTCAAATACGAGTGGTTGAGCAAACGGCAGAAAAGAAGGCGACACGACGATCAGCCATCGTGCAGCTTACAACGCCTTTTACGCCATGGCTAAGGAGTGTTCCCCTGACAAGCGAGCAGTCTAACAGGGCACACCCTCGTGGAGTGGCCAAGAGACCGGGCCGACAGCTAATCCCGACCTACTTTACAGTAGCACCTACTAGAGTGTCATGCAGCTTGTACGACGACAACGGGGGACTTCGTAAGCGCAACCAGTCATTCACGGTCCCGAACTTGTTGCTAAATCCCTCTTTCAGAAGCAGCAAGTACCATACGAGCACTTTGATTAGCAAAGTGGGAAAATGTCCGAGGTCATGGCAAGATGAATTTGAGGCATAACGATGAAATGAGACTTGTCCGCTACGTTGTACAGGCCTCGATCATGAACAACACCAAGTTGTGGGATAGTGGGACTAGTACCGTCCATCTTTCAAATGCCGAAGACAGTACCTAGGTACGTGCCATTTAATTTTTTGGCTTCGGAAGTGCACCAGCCTAGAGGCAGGAAGAGACCAGGACGACTTACTGTAGCTTGAAGAGGCCAGGGCTACCTAGAGCTAGGACGTGATTCCTGTACTCCCTGAGACAGTCTATTCCGCAACCCGCAATTCCGTAACTTATTGTTGTTCGTGATCGAGGCCATTGGTTATCCAACCTTATTGCCGCTAAACACGACATAGGCTTTGTTGAGCACGAACACTGGTGAGACGGGCAGCACGCGACCACGCACCGTCAGCAGCACGTGACTGCCCACTGTTTCACTCCAAGTTTTCCACAAGCGGATCTTCGTGTTCTCCTGAAGCCAGCCTTGCGAGATCAGGGACAATTTCGGTGATCAGAGAAGGCGAGAACAACTGGATAGTCCAATTTGTTGATTGCGCGTGCTTGGGAAAGCTCCTTTTGCAGCGGCGAAATCTTTGGCCTAAGATCTTCCAGTAGGCGCAGAAGGTTATCTGCGGGCTCGAGATTTGAGACAGGACTCTCATATCCGACCTCAATCTCTGCGCAGAAGACGGCTGTAGTCCAAAATTACTTGCTTTGACAAACGAGCCACTGCAACACGTGCGCGAAAGCCAATTGTCTTTTGTGACAATTGCCATGGCGTGATTACGTTGCTAGATGATGATACGGCACTAACTGAGCCGTCATGTGCAAAGCCGATATGCACACGGGCGTCAATTGTCGATGCGCCTGGGTGGTTATTGGCTTACGACGCAGTACCCGGAAGTTGGACACACCTAGCTGTTTAGAGTGTCAGGAACCCTCACGCTAACCAGCCGAAGTCTCAGGTTGAGGTTGCGACCGATGGGCCGGTGAGTGGGATCGAATGGCTGACGTTCAGGGGAAAAACCTCAAAGCAGTTAGTGCAAATCTCCCGAACTCAAACCGGAGAGCCGTCTTTGACCACCCATGTTCTTACGGGATCGTAGACTGTACGGCCGACTCCATCTTCACCTACCCTGTGCTGGTCTCAGTGCCATCGCCTGGTAGTTGCCGAAGCGCGTCGTTGCTTCACCATCCTGGCTGGCAATTCACTTGGTCCACCAGCAAGCCCAATCGTCACGCCTCCTTGAGCAATCGGCAAGTGACCAGATCCATTCCCAACTAATCTGAAGACAGGCCTGTTCACGTCTCCAGCCGGGAGCTACCCTGGTACCTCCATCTCTTATCGCCACAAATCTCCTTCCGGTCTCATACGCGCCAATGACATGACCAACCGGAGCATGCCAAGTGGCACCCTCCATTAGAAGAAGCAACGGGCTAAAGATTGCTTGGTTAATGTGGCTCACCGAAGGCTCGTGCTTTGCGCCACGCCCGATGTACCACGAATCTATGTATATAACATTTTTTCTACAGGTCCTGTATCCTACTCTTTCATTCCTTCAAACACACAATAATCACACTCGTTCATTAACCAGCTTATCAGTTCTCCGACCCCAGTCACTCGTTCAACAGAACCCAAACAAACCCAACAATCAAAATGAAGTCATTCGTCGCTGCCGCTGTCTTCGCCGGCGCTGCCTCCGCAGCTGCTGTTGCTTCCGACAACGCCTGGGCTGCCTGGGCTAGCTCGACCACTGTCGCCACCACCCCCGTCAAGGCGACCACCACCCCAGCTGCCTCCAGCTGGACTGCCTGGACCAGCTCCTCTGCTGTCCCAGCCAAGTCCTCTACCACCGAGAGCAAGGCTGCTGCTGAGAGCTGGTCCGCATGGAGCTCTTCCTCTGCAGTCGTCGCTACCCCAGTCGCTGCCACTTCCTCCGTCGCCGCCGCCTCCAGCTCATGGGCTGCCTGGTCCAGCGCTGCTTCAGTTGAGGCTTCCAGCGTCGCTACTCCAGTTGCCGCTTCTGCTTCCAGCGCATCCACCTGGGCTGCGTGGAGCTCTTCAGCTGCCGCTGTCTCCACCCCAGTCGCTACTGCTGAGGCTTCCAGCGTTGCCAGCGCTTCCACCTGGGCCGCATGGAGCTCTTCCGCTGCAGTTGCTGCTACCGCAGTCGCTGCCACTTCCGCTGCTGAGGCCTCGGCTGAGGCCAGCAGCCCAGTCCAGGCATACACTGGTGCTGGTGTCAAGGAGGTAGCCTCCTTCGGTGCTGCCGGTCTCGCTGCCATTGCCTTCATGCTGTAAATGTCTGCAGTCCATTTACCAAGCGTGGAGTTGTGAGATCACAGCAAAGCTTCTATTCTTCAGCATCACGATTCTTAATCACATCAGCATGATCGTGCTCACATAGCGATGAGCTCACGGCAGACAGACGTCACAGCTCTTGGGGATGAATGTTGACTCGTGGTCATGTTGGTGTTGATCCGGATGAGAAAAGGTGGACGTGGACAAGACAGCAACTACTTTAGTTCGTTTTCTGCCGCTTCACTGTGTAGAAAGATAGCAACTTCGACGGAAATAATTTATTGATTGGACAAACATTTGTACAAAATTTTTCAAGTACAAAAACGAGCAAAACATTCCGAGATACATCTGTCAGTGACTTTCTACATGGACCGGCGTGACCTTCACTTTGTCATGAGCATCAATAGCCGGCCCATCATCTTCTCGCAACCTTGATCTGCAAAGACTTCGCCATCGGGAAGCTCAAATTGACAGTCGTAAATGCACGATGGGCTTTTCATCATATCAGCGTCTGAGTTTCCATGTCCTGGAACGGGGGGTCATGCCGGCTCGATGCACCTTCCGCTACCGGTGTCCTGCCTTCGCATCTTAGCCCACGACTCACGCGTCGACAATGTCTGTTGAAGGTGTTTTGCATGGACGCATCACAGAAGAAGCATTAATGATGAGTAAGTACATACGTGGGTGGGTGATCTCGCTGGTTAATAAATTCAGGCATAATGAGCTTACCAGATACAGCAAGGTTATGCATGCCGCGGATAATTATTCCCACTCGCCTCTTTATCGCGACCATCATCACAACTGTTTTGTGCTACCTTTGACTTCTGGTCCTCTGTACGGGGGACGCTCGGGATGCTGGACTCAACCGTGTGTGCTCCAAAGATGCACTCGGCGACAGATGACAGGCAGTTAGTTGCCTTCAACCAGATTGCATCATAAAGGTTGATGCCATGACGTTCCAGAGACTGTAGATGAATTTCCCGGAAACGTGTACCGTCATCACGTTTGATGATACATCAAGAGTATATTGCTGAACGACTGTAGTCTTGGGTCTTTACTTGAACATTGAATCACTGATCATACAAAATTCACCACAACAATGGCCGACTCCGTAATTCAACTAAGATGCAATTGCAATAACTTCCCATGGGGCAAAGTCGGAGAGAACTCTCTGGCTGCGCGACTATGCGCGAAAACACCTGGCACGGACTTCAAAATAGAAAATGAAAAGCCCTACGCTGAGATGTGGATGGGGACCTATCCAGAGTTACCATCATATGTTTTGAAGACTGGGGAAGACCTGCAACAGGTTCTCAACAACAACAAGGAGAAGTTGATTGGCAAGCAAGTGCTTGATAAATTTGGAACAGATCTGCCGTTCTTACCCAAGATCTTATCTATCCGAGCGGCATTGCCTCTGCAGATCCATCCTGATATTGAGCTGTCCAAAAAGCTTCACAAGGAGAACCCCGAGAAGTTCTCCGACGAGAATCACAAGCCTGAGATTGCTATTGCTCTGTCCGACTTCGAAGCCTTCTGTGGTTTCAAGCCGAAGGCAGACATTCAGCAGCTGCTAGATGTGGAGTGTCTTCAGAAATTCGACTCCGACAAGGGCAAATGGTCAGACAACACTTTACGCGAGGTCTGCAAGAGCATGCTTACAGCTTCCGAGGAGACTGTTGCATCAACGATGAAAGCTCTTGGAGATTTGTCAAAAGGCAAGCTGGGCAGTCAGGCTTACATTGTTGACTTGGTGCCTCAACTGATAGACCAGTATGGCGCGGCGGACAACGGTTCGCTAGTTGCCCTGTGTCTCATGAACTACATGACCTTCAAACCGGGTGAGGCGATCTGGATCCCGGCAGATGGGATCCACGCCTATCTTCGCGGTGACATCGTTGAATGCATGGCGAGATCCAACAACGTACTGAACACAGGGTTTTGCCCGCCAGGAGACCGTGATAATGTCGATACTTTCGTCAAAGCCCTGACCTTCCAGCAGCACGACGCTAAGAAACCACTGCTTGAGCGCTCGAAGTGCGAACATACCTCAGCGGGCAAATCATATATGTTCAAGCCACCCATGAGCGAGTTCAACATGATCGTTACGGAGCTCAAGTCGGGTGAAACGGAGTCGCTGAAGGCTGTCGCAGGGCCCAGCGTCATGTTTATGACGAGCGGTCAAGGAAAGATGAAGGCAGACGGGAATGAATACGAGATACAGACAGGTTACATCTATTTCATTGGCCAGGGGGTGGAGGTGTCATATGAATCAAACTCGCAGGACTTCGCTGTCTATCGAGCATATGCAGAATAGAGGTTCAGCGACCGAGTGGATGGACTGATAGATGAATGTTCTACATGTGACGTGCTCAATATCGAGCATGTTGTTGACGCAGTCTCAGCCGCGTGATGTAGCCACGCTCAGCGATTGGTCGTCAGAGCTCTCCAAAGCTACAATACTCAACAAAATGTGCATCATTGTTCTTCTGGTACGACTCGCACGTGAAATGTGAAACTGATCCCATGCGACCCATGTGTTGCACCATGGTCAGAGAGTCAGGCAACCATCATCCAACACATCAGAAGTATCATGACATCCCATTCGGTGCAATGGAAATACCCGCGATCACGGACAACGGATCTCTACCGAGGCCAAAGCCGAGTCATAGCCCAAGCGCGTCAAAAGCCGTCACATCTTCGTGATCTGTGAGTTGAGCCTCGAGCAAGTACGAAAATTCTGATACGAGATACGACAGCCGAGTGTCGGTGCGTGGGAGGTGGAGCTGGGCGAGGCCAGAGACGGTCTTTCGGATCTGCAGGTCCCTGGTCTGGACGGCCCCGGATCTTCAAATCTTAGCACATTCACATCCTCCGTCAGTGAGCTCACCGCCTATGCTTGAGCACTTCATAGCCTACACATAGAAGGTTTGTTGTACAGTCACTAGTACAATGGAACTGTGCTTCGATCGCCATCAATAGTGTAGTGAGAGGGCATGATAATCTTACGCAGCGCAGACAGATGGAAGGCATGTAACGATGCAGGCGAAATTCGTCATAGCTCTACGGCCCTGCCAAGTGGTGGATATTGCGGGAGCTTTCAGCGAATCATAGAGTCCCAACACTTCTGGAGCACTGCGCGGAAAGAACGACCTCACAGAAAAAGAGCCTCCCCATCAAACTTCACTTGTGTTTGCCCAAGCGAATTCTTCCATGCTCAGGAGCCGCGATCTGCTGAAACGAAAATCTCGAGGCCGTTGCTCCCTGGCGTGTCCCTGGCGTCAACAGATTTGCCTTCGATTGCACATCACTGGTCCAGACTGCCTTTCACCAGCTCCAGCTCGGTACTGAACTGCTCGCTCATTCGCTCGAACCACCTGCTGCTCTTCTGTCCTTTCCCTTCCCTGCCTTGTCCAGCCCATCAATCGTGACTTCGAACTCCCGATACGAACTACGATTGTCGCGGCCTTTCGACATCTTTCCCTTTCTCCACACCAACAAAGTTGTTGGAATTGTGTTGCCCTTCATTGATATATACGACTCACTTCTTTCCTCTAACCATCCATTCTCTCTTCACGCACTCATACATCATACACACCAAGACATCTTTGTGATCTTCATTTGATTGAACAAAGATGCCTTCTCACCAGCCTACTGCCGGCATGCTGGCTGTCAAGCCAGAGTATGTCTCGCAACCCTCTCCAATGGCAAAACCTGAGGAGCCAAACCGAAACACTTCGTACGAACCCAAGAAACAGCATATCACCGAGACACCAATAACGAAGAGCAACTGGTACAAGCACGTCAACTGGCTCAACGTCACCCTCATCGTGGGCATTCCCCTCTACGGCTGCTTCCAGGCCTTGTGGACCCCTCTACGATTGTACACTGCCATCTGGGCCATTGCATACTACTTCGCAACTGGTCTCGGAATCACAGCTGGCTACCACAGGTTATGGGCACACACGTCATACTCAGCCACCCTACCACTTCGCGCATTTCTCGCCTTCGTTGGAGGCGGCGCTGTTGAGGGATCGATTAGATGGTGGGCAAGAGACCACAGAGCACATCACAGATACACCGACACTGAGAAGGACCCATACTCCGTCCGAAAGGGTCTCCTGTACTCTCACTTCGGCTGGATGTTGATGAAGCAAAACCCAAAGAGGATTGGACGAACCGACATTTCTGACCTCAACGAGGACCCAGTTGTAGTCTGGCAGCACAAGCACTACCTCAAGGTTGTCATCTTCGCAGGCCTGATCTTCCCAACTCTGGTTGCTGGTCTGGGCTGGGGTGACTACTTCGGTGGTTTCATCTACGCTGGTATTCTTCGAATCTTCTTCGTCCAACAAGCTACCTTCTGTGTCAACTCTCTCGCTCATTGGCTCGGCGACCAACCATTTGACGACCGAAACTCACCACGAGACCACGTTATCACTGCTCTCGTCACACTCGGTGAGGGTTACCACAACTTCCACCACGAGTTCCCATCCGACTACCGAAACGCTATTGAGTGGTGGCAATATGACCCAACCAAGTGGTCGATCTGGGTATGCAAGAAGCTAGGTCTCGCCTATGACCTGAAGCAATTCCGATCCAACGAAATTGAGAAGGGCCGTATCCAGCAGCAACAGAAGAAGATCGACCAGAAGCGCGCTAAGCTCGACTGGGGTGTGCCACTTGACCAGCTCCCAGTCATGGAGTGGGATGACTACGTCGAGCAAGCCAAGAACGGCCGAGGTCTTATTGCCGTTGCTGGTGTTGTCCACGATGTATCGGACTTCATCAACGACCACCCAGGTGGAAAAGCTATGATCAGATCCGGTCTTGGAAAGGACGCTACCGCCATGTTCAACGGTGGTGTCTACATGCACTCCAACGCTGCACACAACTTGCTCTCTACCATGAGAGTCGGTGTTATCAGAGGTGGCTGTGAGGTTGAGATCTGGAAGAAGGCCCAGCAAGAAGCAAAGGGCGAAGTCTTCCAGGATGCCACTGGTCAGCGAATTATCCGAGCGGGTCTCCAGCCCACCAAGGTGTTGGAGAACGTCGCAAGTGCAGGCGCTGCATAAATGTTTCCTGCCTATGACTTAGCGATGTTTCAACGATACCAATTAGATCACCAACGATACAAGGCGTTAATTGTGGATGGGTGAGCTTTTAAGCTCCTGGGTACAGCAGTCTAGCGTTTGTTGTTTGCTTGCTACATTTCATATCATATCTATGATAGACCGTGCTTCAAAGCACTATGCCGATAGTGTATACAATTAAACACTTCGATCATATTCATGGCTTCTGCTTTTTTTCTGTGATGTTAATCATTATTCAGTACCCGAACAACTTCAGTGTCTTCCCTTGTTCTTTGCTTCTGCCGATATCAATCAGCCTCCGTCATTAATGGTGATCACAATACAAGATACCACGCTACTACGTATGCTCTCCCCGTGAGCCTTGACGTGTGCATATAGATGCATACACACCTAAGTTCTCTCCCCTCGAGTCCCAGCACCCAAGCTTACCGCTCTACACGCACAAATCGATGCATATCTTGAGCAGGACGGCACGACTCAGGACAACAGTTGCTCGAAGCACGCACGCTACGATGTGGACATTGGATCATCCGTCATAGTGGGTAGGCCTGGAAGTCTAATGACGCAGTGCAAGGATCGCGGGTATCTCATTTCGTTGCATCGTGACTGCGGAACATACAGTACTTGTAGAGTCCCTCTCCTCCGTTATAGAACTTGAAGCCAGCATCTGTGCCGAGTGCTATGCCTTAGCTGTTCACCTTAATGGCCATCGCTTGGCGTTCTCCCCCTGGTCCTGAATGGGAGTATTGCTTAGGCCGGTCCTAAAGACATCCGGTGGTGTACCACTAGCCAAGTGTATTGTCGTCCCTTCTCTGGACTTCCGCATTCATCAACCGCGCACAAAGTCCTAATAACGTGACCGTCTCCGTGGCGGCATAGTAATTTAATGTATCGATCAGCACTCTCAGATGGCGGTTGAAGTACTCCTCGTGCCTTGTCAGTGTCTCTTCAATCCTATCCATCCGCGTTGGATCGGGTGGAGGTGGGACGGCATCGCGCCCCGCGTTGGAAAACTGTCTGAAATTCGATAGGTCTTTTTGCGATTGTGCGGATGTCGGATCGGAGTGGATGTGAGAGAAGTCACTGTCGGCGCTGTAGAGGTTTCGTGTCAGATTGGACGTGTACGAGGCGAACATCGTGCAGCTCGCCGTCATCTTATCGTGGATGCGGAGAAGTTTGGATTGGGTGAGGCCGAGATCTTTCATGGAGGAGTCGAGCATATCGAGGTGTTCTTGCATTAGAGCGTCGACCGTTTGTTGGCCTTGGCCGAAGCCGCTTCCACCCATCATAGCATCGCCGGCGTCGTTGTCGCCGGAGCCGGGACGAGAGTCAGCTGACTCGAGCTGATCGACCTTCAACATGAGTTTCTGCCACTGCGGCTCAAGTACTTCGGCAGTAGCGTAGAACAGCATCTGCTGGACGAAAACCAACATCCGCGCCCGCAGGTTCCAGGCACGCCGCTTCCAGACTTCGATGCGAGGATTATTGGATTTGTGGATCCAAGAAGTCGCTTTGTTGTGTTCGGACCAGGAATCGATCAAAGTGGTTTCAACATGGCGTAGTGACAGAGTGTAGCGAAGAATAAGCTGATATCGGATGATGGTCTTCCGACTTATGATAAGAGACAGGGGAAACGGCACGTTGTAATCCAGCTCGAGCGCTTCGTAGCCGGAGATGTCTTTGTCCTCTGCCGACGAGGTTGCCGAGGCCTGCCCCTTGTACTGTTCGGCCAAGGTTTCGGGGTTATCGGCTTCGAGGCCCTGGACGTTGACAACTTTCATGAGCCAAGGAACAAGGCCGAGATCGTTCATTTTGATGCGGACGTCTTCCTTATAAGGGTCGCTAACTGCTATACTGCCGGGCTGATAGAGGACCAGATCGAGCAGGGATTGGAGCTTGCCGGTGTTGACGCTGCGCTGAGGTTTACGCAATTCGCTGGCCGAGAGTTCGAGGAAGTAGAGGAAGAACTCGGCACGATCAAGGAAAAAGTAGTGCTTGATTGACCGCAAGCGTCCTCGAAGAGAGTGTTTAGACAGCATGAGGCTGAGGAGTTCCTGGTTGGCGAAGGAGTAAGCATGATTGACATTGTCCAGAAATCGAGGATCTTCGAATGAGGTTGGAGTATGGTTGAAAGTGCTGGTTGTATTGACACCTCCGCATTCTCGAACCACGTTGAGATATTTCCCAGCCAGGAGCACTTTCTCCTTGACAGACTGCAGTTGCGGCGGGATCTCTTTCTCACGGATGAAGTAACGCTTCTCCCAATATTCGTCGGTATAGTCTTCATCTAATTTCTCCCGTTTGATGCTTTTCTTCTCACCAACCAGGAACTCGTCATGAGGGTCTTTGATACCGCCGTGGTGGAGCCACTCGTTTAGCATGGTCATATAGGGCTTGCTGGCTTCGCGCAGAAGCATCTCGAGAATGGACCTTGCAGCGGGGTCGCCCGAGTAAGTAGACAGACGTTGGGTCAGAAGGGCCAAGACGTTGCCGCCTATACACCGTTTCTTGGTCATGCTGCCCGGTAACAGATCCCCGCCCTCTTTGAGGCGCTCAATGATATTGTCGGCGTCAAAGTCCTCGGTAGACTCGTCAAGTTCTTCTTCGAGCAACGAGTTCTTCTTCAGCAGCTCTTGTGCGACAGCGTGAAGTTGTGCAAGGCTCTGGGCGGTAGGTATGATTGACAGATGCATCTGGTGCAAGGTGAAGGTCGTCTCTCCTGTGACTTTGGATTCGAGTTGGGCCACCAGTATCAAGTAGTCTTTCAGTAGTCTTCTGATCGCAGCGCACAGGGCATGATTGACGGAACCATACTCTTCTCGACTCTGTATTTCCACGAAAGCCTCGAGTGCAGAGTAGTGGCTTGCCATGAGCAACATAGATTCTACTAGGTCCTTGATGCTTGGGTCGAGACCTTGAGATATGCGGTAATATGGGCCAAGCAGTCTGTCCTTCTCTTCAGCCGGGTTGTAACCATCCACAAAAGCGATATACTGGCCCTCGAAGCCCATGAAGACAAACAGCAAGTCGTCAAGCAGAGCCTCCTCCTGTTCCACCATGCTCATTTGGCCTAGCTGTGGCCCGTCCAAGGTATCGGGCGCGTCGCGACGCAGAACAGGGGCAGTGATACGGACGGCCAGTGGAGCCGAGGAATGGGGAGTCAACTTGGCTTCGGGGGCCCATGGTTTGGTGTCTGGGCGGGCATTCGGCTGGGTCTTGCGCTTCGGAGGGGGGCTCTGTAATATGCTCATTTGGCGAGATCTGCCTCCGCCGTTGAAAGTGTCTTTGACAGGACTTCTACGGGCGCGAATGGTCTCTGTCGTGGTTAGGGTATGTCTCTCCTTCCTTCTCTCGGTGCCTCCGAGCACATATCTGGCCGACTTAGATTCGTCGTCGTGGTCGAAACCGTCTGGCAGTATGGGCGAGCCATTCTCGCGCACCGACGGCTTCTCGTAGTCCCTCGTCCGAGTCGAGCTTACTCTGGAGGGCAAGCCGTTGGCATGTGATGTACGTCGATCGGTGGCAGATGCGGTTCGATAGTGTGCAGGATTCATGTTAGCTCCCGGCGATTGGCATGGCAGAGCGACAGGGGCGAGCCGAGAGCAGACTCGCGATAGCACCTGCCTTTGTGGTGCGGTCTTAACATGTCGCTGAGTGGTCAGTGTTGTTGGGCAAGTTGCGGAGAGCACCCACGGCAGCCCTCCCGCCGAAGTCGCGTCGCGCCCTCTGATGCCAAGGATTCGCGCCGCCAGGCACTAGCGCCATGTGGAAGTTGCGTAGTTAGGTGCTTTGCCTGCTGCGGGAAGAGCATACAGCCATAGTGCAACATCGACAGCCTCTTCACCCCGTCTACCTTCTCGTCCACTGCCACGCTCTTCTGTCGTCTTTCTGACCATCTCTGAGTGCGACCCTCTCCGTCACAATGTTTATTGCAAGATCTGAATATGGTATGGCTTCCCGCCGTCCTTCTCTCCAGCAAGCACTAACAGAGGTACAGATCGAGGCATCAAGTTCGTACCGTCGAGCAGCCAGGGGTGTACAGGGTACTGACATAACGCAGCACCTTCTCGCCAGAAGGCCGCCTCTTCCAAGTCGAGTACTCGCTGGAAGCCATCAAATTGGGTTCAACAGCAATCGGTGTCGCAACCTCACACGGCGTCCTCCTCGGTGTCGAGAAGCGAGTCACTTCCTCCTTACTGGTGTCTTCCAGCATAGAGAAGATTGTCGAGATAGACAGACATATCGGCTGTGCCATGTCTGGTCTGCAGGCTGATGCTCGAAGCATGATTGAGCATGCACGAGTCGAGACCCAGAACCACGCCTTCCACTACAACGAGAAGCTTAGCGTTGAGAGCTGTACGCAGTCGATATGTGATCTCGCCTTGCGCTTCGGTGAGGGTGCTCAGGGTGAAGAGTCGGTCATGTCAAGACCATTTGGTGTGGCGTTGCTGGTGGCAGGATGGGACGACGACGAGGGCCCACAGCTGTAAGTTCACTGGCACAGTCAACTAGACGGCATCACTGACCTATGCAGTTATCACGCCGAGCCATCAGGCACATTCTACAGATACGACGCCAAAGCCATCGGCTCCGGCAGCGAAGGTGCTCAGGCCGAGCTACAGTCCGAATACCACCGATCCCTCACCCTGGAAGAAGCAGAGACATTAGTCCTGAAGACTCTGAAACAGGTCATGGAAGAGAAGCTGGACTCCAAGAACGTGCAGCTGGCCAGCGTCACGAAAGACAAGGGCTTCCGCATATACGGCGACGAAGAGATGAGCACGGTGGTGGCAAGACTAGAAGGCGAATAGACCATGAGCATCTTGAGCAAAGCACGGTACGGCGTCTGGCGCAGGCAATCGCTCTACTGGCAACACTGGCCAATTTTCAATACCCTCTCGCAGTCGATGATAGACCCCAACTCTGCTTTCTCGTTTTGATGCATCCTCCCTGCTGGAACGACTTGGTACGCTGATGTTGCACAACAGCTTTCTAACATGTCCAGGCTCACGTCTCATACGGCCGCTCAGCCTGCGGTGTGGTTCTAGCGATATACCTTCTAGCCCCAATCCGTCACTCGATCAATGGCGAATGAGCTCCAACACGGTTGTCCAACACCAGTCGATGCTGTTTGTCCTCTCATGTAGGAAGTCCTGTAACGACATCTCTCGTGCACCTCGATGGATAGGATAGATACCTGGCCACCCTGGGGTGCCGTATTTGAACAGTGATTTTAACCACAGGAAAGATTATGGAGAGCTTGAGTGCAGTATCACCAACTGCCTTCAACTCGGACAACGATCTACCAGCAGGATCTCATATGCGTCATCTTCAACGTAGCAAGCAGGCTTTCTCCTCAGACGAGGAGGCACTCTATGTCTCTACCAAGCCGATCGACGAGCGACATTGTTGCCCAACATGATGCACGGATTGCGCCCAGAAGTCTGTAGGCAAATACTTCCGAGGCATGGGCGAAGTGGACTTTTAGGGAAGTGACCAAGTCTAACCCTTGAGGCTTTGCTGCGGTGTGGACAGTGCGTAGAGGTCAAAAGCACATGGTAGTGAAGATGGGTGAGGAGCGCTTGGTACTGTAGGTTGGTGGTCCAAGGCCGGCGAGATATAATTAGCCGGCGAACACGAGGAGCACCAAGCGGGTGGCTGCAGCCCTAACGAACCCTGTGGGACGCGCCAGATCTCAGCGCGTGTGCCCCTACGATGCCGTCATTGTTGTTGCAATTTAAGTGGTTGTGAACCCAGGCGTACACGGTTCAATGAGACATATTTGATCGTTAGTAACACCTCCAGTCCTCCTGCTGACGGTAAACATGGACCTGGATCCTGACATAGCATTGCCCTCTGTTGAGCCAGCAGAGTCAGTGAAGGGATCTGCGACAGACGCCCCAGATGCAACGACACCACAAAGTGAAAGGTTCAGGAATGGAAAGATCAATGAGAGTGTCTCAAGCAGAACAACGAGAGCGCGGCCAGAGTCTTCACCTGCAGCCGCACCTTTCAAGACACCGCGCTCACGACCATCCACCCCAAGCAGTAGATCTGTCTCGCGCTCCCCGTCCACCGTCTCAGTGCGCCATGACAGATCTGTTACTCCCAGGCTCGATAAGAGAATATCCACGCCCAATCTGTCAGTGCGTACCACTCCTCACCAGCCGCAGTTTCGAAGGACCTCGTCCAATCTCAATCCTGCCACACCTCTGAAAGCAAGGACGATGGAGCGTCCGCAGATGACTCCTGCGTCAGTCGCGAAGGACTACTTTAGCAAGGAGTTGCAAGCACACTCAAGAACCGGCTCGGACGTCGTGGTCTTCACCCACGACGCCTGCTACGGACATCGCTTTGCGAGACCGCGATCCACCAAAGCCATGCTAGGCTCTATCGTCGAGCGCCCAGAACGGATACACGCCACGCTGCTGGGTGCAAGTGCAGCCTACGTACGACTGGGGCAGCGACACAAAGACGGAAAACATGCACCGCATCCAGAACGCGAGCCTGCTCTTCCACCTTTCGCTATGATAAGGTCTTCGCGCTCGATACCTCTGACAAACCCTGCCGTCACGGCCGTGCATGGCACCAAATGGATGGACTCATTGCAGCTTATGTGTGACTCGGCAGAAGCAAAGCTAGCTATGGGCCAAAAAGAACTAGCAAGACCCATAGGCCACCAGAGGGACGCGAAAGGTGCCACGTTACCACCACTGCACGCTGGTGACCTTTATCTATCCTCAGAATCTTTGCTCGCATTGCAAGGCTGCCTCGGTGGTGTTTGTGACGCAGTCGATGTTGTCTTTCAGCCCGATGCTGCTGCACGGCGGGCGTTCGTGTGCATCCGACCCCCTGGCCACCATTGCTCCGCTGACCTACCGTCCGGCTTTTGCTGGCTTAACAATGTCCACGTTGGAATCACCTACGCTGCCATGAACCACGGTCTCACTCATGCTGCCATCATCGATTTCGATCTACATCACGGTGATGGCTCACAAACAATCACCTGGGACCACAATCGGGATGCTCATAGTACGCAGAATCCGAAACATGCGCCTCCTCACAAGAAAACACCCATTGGCTACTACAGCTTACATGATATCAACTCATATCCTTGCGAGTACGGAGATGAAGACAAAATCCGCAATGCAAGCACTTGTCTACATACTGCGCATGGTCAGTCCATCTGGAATGTTCATTTGGAATCGTGGCGGACACATGCAGATTTCTGGACACTGTACGAGACCAAATACAAGATTCTTCTTGAGAAAGCCAAGTTGTTCTTAGAGCACCATTCACGTAATCTACGGCAAGCTGGCGTCGAACCCAAAGCCGCAATCTTTCTCTCATCAGGCTTCGATGCATCCGAGTGGGAAAGCCCTGGCATGCAAAGACATCAAGTCAACGTGCCCACAGACTTCTATGCCAAGTTCACTTCGGATGTTGTCGACATGTCGCGTCAGCCGGATTTGGGAGTTGATGGTCGTGTCATCAGCGTACTTGAAGGAGGATACAGTGATAGAGCATTAACGAGTGGCGTCATGAGTCATCTGTGTGGTTTGACTCAAAATATGGCACCTGAAGCTGCTTCTGAAGCGATCCATGGCATGAATACTGTGGCCGTCGAGTCTTCAACCGTGAATGGTTCGGCATATGATCCAGAGTGGTGGCATCCGGAACAGCTCGAGTCGTTGGAGGCGGTGGTGGCCGGCCACGTGCCTCCGCCCACCAAATCCAAGGACAAATTACCAAGCTCCTTTGCCTCTCCAACACATGCCTCTACAGCCAGAATGACCGAGGTTGCAAAGGAGAGGCAATCTCTTTCACAACAGATGGAAGCACGATTATGGCTGGAGAATGCTCCACCCGAACCTGTGCCTGATGTCGATTGGATGACAGCTGCATACGAACTGTCCCGCCTGCTGATACCGAAGGATCGTCAAACAGAAAGCTGCACCCATGAAGAGCTCAATACAGAAAACAATCGTGTCAGACGAGATAGACAACCGGCGGTAGGCATTCCAATAAGCGATATCATTGAAGACAAGATGCAGCTCCGAGACAGAAAGCCAAAACAGACAAATCCAACTACTGTCCCTACTAAACCAGCGGCCAAGAACGCAAGTCGCCGAACCACCATTGCAGCAGCTAGCGAGTTGCCTGACCCTTCTACACTCGAGCCACCAAGGGTACGGCGTCGCTCAAGCGCGGCCTCAAGCGTACTCTCCGGCCTGCATGACTTGCAACTGAACGAAAAAGAAGAATCGTCGGACAACCGCATGTTCACGAGAGTTGGAGCAAGCACTCCGTCAAACTCCGAAGCAGTCGTAGCTGTGAGGAAAACGCGTGCTCCTGTCAAGAAATCAGCTTCTGCTGCCAATAGCCCCCGTAAGAAGACAGCGGCGGCCTCCAACAGTCGCGTGAGGGCATCCAATGAAGCCAGCGCATCTCGTCCAGCAACTACTAGCTCAGCCACGTCCACTAATGCTGATGGCATGGATGACTTGACGAACGGCATGAAGAAGATCAGCATCAAATTGAAACTACCTACCGAGGAGCAGCACTACGCTAACCAGAGACAAGCCGAAGAAGCAGCTACGGGAAAGCCAAAACCAACTCGTAGGCCGCCAGTGCCAAGGGCTCCAAAGACCAAAGCTGTCACTGCAGCTAAAGCGAACGCCATATCGGCAGCCACTTCTTCGATCGCAGCACCTGTACCTTCTGCTACGAGCGCTTTGCCTTCAACTGGGTCGGAAGTGCAGACAACAGCTGTTGCCAGTACGGACAGTGCAGAACGACTGGACTCATATCAGTCACAAAGTGATGCCCTGAACTTGTCGCAACAAGCAGAGATGACGATAACGCCCCCGTCCGTGTCATCAACAGAGCCTCAAGCTGCGCCTGCTCCTCATTGGCAAGACGTGATTCCGAACAGCCAAGGAAGCACAGCGGACGCCGATGCCATCAATGCAGTGCCTCAACAAGCAGCAGACGCAGTCCTGTACCCATCGATCAAGATGGCATCCGAATCTCCGCTTGCAAGTGAAGCTCTGGTCGACGAGAACCAGAGCGTGAAGTCGATCTGGGATGCTCCAGAGACACCACACAGATAGCTTCTCTACTGACACTGCCAGCATCTATTACTAGAGATGGAGGTTGGTTACGTAACCGGGATCAGGGCGTTGGATGTGTGCTCTGGATTTGAGATACCCCTTTTGCAATGTTTGCGGGCTTTTGGAAACTACCCCAAGAGCTACCATGACGTACAGTGCTATTATCTCAACAGATTTGCTTTGTCATACTGCTTCTATAATGTCAAAGCCAAAACTGAGCACTTCGACTGCTCCGAGTATTGTAGGGAGAGAGTCCCGGCGGATTTCAGGCTTAGAAGCGGGTACCAGCGAGCGCATATCTCACGATACCCTCGCCACGCGCGAGTCGAAAGTGACAGAGGAAGGATGTCCGTAATATCTGCTATATGCTGCCTCGCTGAGAAGTAGACCCGATACCTCGATGTTTTGGCGGGCAGACTTCGAAATGCGGTCGTCAAGACTACATAGATAGATGCTAAGTAGCCGTTTCTCTCATGCCAGACGGAGTATTATTCCCGGTAGAACGTACAAGCTGAGCTTGCAGTCAACCAGATCTTGGCCGAACACAGCTGTAACGGACGTAGCACCGAAGATTTGATGAACAGAACAGGGCAGAAATGGTGCAAAGGAAAGGGCATGATAATGACATTAATTACCGTAGGCCAAAGATTGTCGTCGTCGAACAGACATGATCACGCCAAACACCGGATGCCACAGGGGGTCCGTACCCTAGCCAAAAAAAAAGAATATAGTTCGACTTGCAACAGCAGAAAGACCGTCGCCCCACCCTCTCACATAACCACACAACACGAATTCTGCTGCTTGGCCTGCTTGTAGAAGCCCTTGGACAAGCCGCTCAACTCGTCGCTCTTGGCGACCAGACTGTCCAGCTTCTCGCCGCGCTCGAGCAGATTCTCAATGGTCTTGTGCAGCACGATCTTGGTCTCGTCCAGCTCGGCCTGCACGGCGCCGATGCCCGTCAGCTCGGCGTTGACGGCGTCGGCGCGGAACGTCTTGAGTTGCGGCCAGTTGAAGGTGCCGGCGGGCTTCTCCTTGATCTCGGTGGGCGTGAAGCGCGTCTTGAAGTCGTCGACGGTCTTGGAGAGCACGGCTTGCGCGGCGAACTTGTCGTAGCTGGCTTGCGTGATGAGGATCGCGGTGAAGCCCAGCGCGGTGCCGTAGGCGTGGACGTCGGCCGTTTGTTCTTCGACCATGTGCCGGGTGCCTGGGGCGGTGCGCTCGGCCACGGTTTTGGCCGTGAAGAGGAGGCCTTGTTCGTAACTGTGCGGTGGTGGGTGTGGTTAGATTGGTTGGATGGGGGGGTTGGAGGGGCCTTTGAGGGCGAGCGAGTGGACTCACGTGGGCTTGGTCAGGAAGTTGAAGGAGGACAGGTCTTTTTCTGCGGCGAGCTCGACTGCTGGCTGGTTGGGTGCGGTTCGGAGGATCTGTGCTGGTTAGTCGTGTTTGGGCTTGCGTCCGGGGTTGGGCTATGTGCGTACGCCGAGGTAGTAGACTGTCTTTGGGCCCTTTTTGGCAGGCGTTGATGCCGAGGGTCTGGCGTTGCCTGTCGCGGCTGTTGAGGGGGTAGACGACGCTTCTCCTCCGCCGAACCAGTTCATGCTGCCGGTCTGCTTTGACGTGTGATGTCGATGGTGGTTGTTGTTCTAGCACGTCGAGAGGGGAGTGATGATCTTGGGTAAAAGTTCGAGGAAAGCACGCTGGACTCAAGGTAGCGCAATAGTCAGTCAGTCAGTGCCTTACTTGTAGATTCGAGTTGTTGTAGGCCTGCGCTGTTGAGCCAGGCGGTGACGATACTGTGGCGTCGCTTATCCTGGCAACTCTGATGGTGGTGGCACATGCACTGTGGCTCGCCCGCAGAACAAAACCGATTCGTCCGTCAGCGTGCCTGGGATCCCTTTGTGGCGGGGCTAAGACTTAAGCATAAGGTGCCCGCTAGTCACGAGATAGGCTAGCCTAATCGAGGTCAAGGAGTCATGATTGGAAGGTAACGTAGAAACATCTCTGGAAATTCGACTTTCACTCTGCCGCAAACACCTTGTCCCATACCTGTCTTCTCGTGCCATCGCACTGCCTGTCACCTGGGCTTTCGAACTATAGCCGCGACCTGTGTTGTTGTTGCAAGGTCTAAGTCGCTTCGCCCCGCGAAAATCAGCAGGAAGGAGGGTTTCAGGATGTCTGCTAATCTGGAAATGTCGATCGAAGAATGGCGTGCTCAGATGGCCGCTATGAGGCAGGCACTTGAGAGTTTTAAGCTGCCCGAACAAGCCGAAAAGTCGCGCGTCGAGGAGCTTGAGGATGACTTCGATGAAGAAGTCTCGGACGAGCCCTACGACGATATCTGGGATGTCGAAAGTGATCTCGATGCTAGCCCTGACACCGATGATGCGGCAGGTGGTGCTAATGGATTTCACACCCCAGATGTGGTAGAAGGTGTTTTCGACAGAATATGGCTGCGCAAAAAGTGCTCAGATTTCGCTGCGAACAGACCAGGCATTAGCAACATTGATCTCGAGCAGCAGATCATTGCTCTGCTCGCTTCCGACAGTTCAGATGATGAGCTGCAAATGTTACTGGCAGAGATCGTTGGCTACGATGATCTCGAGTTCGTGATTGAGCTGATCTCGCACCGCAAGGAAGTTCTGAAGGACCCAGTCTCCAGCACCGCGCAAACGGATGGTCTTTTTTCTGGGCTCGAGACTAGAAAACAGCGAGAAGCCAGGCTGCGTCAGGAGAACCTCGAACACAAGAACAAGGCTTTGGCCCCTGCTCACGATCGCACCGGTCCTGTTTACCCCCATGTCTACAAATCTGACGCTGCGGCAGCTGGCAATATCCTTAGCGTATCAGGCCAGCGCTTTGCTTTGCCTGTCGGTAGTGAGCGCTTCGAAAAGCCCAAATACGAAGAGTTTGCTATACCTGCTACGAGAGTCGGTACTCAAGCAGCACACCAAAAGCTCGTGTCAATCTCAGAGATGGACGGCCTCTGCCAGGGTACTTTCACCGGTTACACCAGTCTGAACCGTATGCAGAGCCTTTTGTACCCAGTCGCGTATCACACATCGGAGAATATGCTTGTCTGTGCACCGACTGGTGCAGGTAAGACTGATGCTGCGATGCTAACCATTCTTCACGCAATCGCGAAGAACACAGAGCCGAACCCGATCGACGAGCCGGATGCGAAGGATTTCGTGGTCAGAGTGAACGACTTCAAGATAGTCTATGTCGCACCCATGAAGGCACTCGCTGCTGAAGTCACTGAAAAATATGGCAAAAAGCTCGCTTGGCTGGGCGTCAAGGTGAGGGAACTGACTGGAGATATGCAATTGACGAAGAGGGAGATTGCAGATACACAAATCATCGTTACTACGCCGGAGAAGTGGGATGTTGTTACGAGGAAAAGCACGGGTGATACAGAGCTGGTTCAAAAGGTTCAGCTCTTGATCATTGACGAAGTTCATCTGCTGCATGATGAGCGAGGTGCTGTCATCGAGTCTCTGGTCGCTCGAACCGAGCGACAGGTGGAGAGCACCCAGCGTCTCATCCGGATCGTTGGTCTATCCGCGACCTTGCCCAATTATGTCGATGTTGCAGACTTCTTGAAGGTCAACCGCAATGCCGGAATGTTCTACTTCGACGGTTCATTCCGCCCGGTACCGTTGGAGCAACATTTCGTAGGCGTTAAAGGCAAGCCAAATTCAAGGGAGTCTCGCAGCAACTTGGACCAGACAGTATTCGACAAGGTGAAAGAAATGCTCCAACAGGCCAAGCAAGTCATGGTATTCGTGCACTCAAGAAAGGAGACAGTCCTAGCTGCCAGAACGCTCCATCAACAAGCTATTGATGATGGCTGCGAAGATTTGTTCGGCCCTGACCACGACAGCCCGGCTTGGCAACGTGCGGCGGATGCCCTGAAGTCCACTCGAGGTCGTGAGCTTCGTGACATTGTGCCAAAAGGTTTCGGCTGTCACAATGCTGGTATGCCAAGGTCAGACAGGAACTACGTCGAGCGCATCTTTGCGGAAGGAGCCATCAATGTTCTCTGTTGCACTGCGACACTGGCATGGGGTGTCAACTTGCCTGCGGCAGCGGTCATTATCAAGGGTACTCAGCTGTATAGTTCCGAGGCTGGTAAGTTTGTGGATCTGGGCATTCTTGATGTGTTGCAAATCTTTGGTCGTGCTGGTCGACCACAATTTCAGGACAGCGGTGTTGGCTACATTTGTACTACGCAGGACAAACTACAGCACTATCTGTCAGCCGTCACCTCTCAAGTGCCCATCGAATCCAGATTCTCATCTAGATTGGTCGACAACATGAACGCAGAAATAGCGCTTGGTACAGTAACGACCGTTGCAGAAGCAGTGACATGGCTTGGCTACTCGTATCTGTTTGTCAGGATGAAGCAAAACCCACGCCAATATGGCATTGAGTGGAACGAGTACAACGACGATCGTCAGCTTGCTGGTAGACGAAGACAACTTGTTATCGATGCAGCAAGGACTCTTCACCGAAGTCAGATGATCATCTTCAATGAGAGGACGGAGGAACTTCGGTCTAAGGATGTTGGTAGAATTGCCAGCCAGTACTATGTCCAACAGAGTAGTATTGAGATTTTCAATACGATGATGAGACCGCAGTCGAGTGAAGCGGACGTACTGAAGATAATCAGCATGTCTGGCGAGTTCGACAACATTCAGACCCGAGAAAGCGAAGCACAGGAGCTCCAGCGCCTTGAACAGCAACGCGTGTGTGACATTGAACACGTCAAGAAGACTGGTACCGACAACAATGCCGATGGTCTTGGTGACAAGGAGAAGAAAATTATCGAGAACCATGCAAAGACAAATCTGCTGTTGCAGTCATACATTTCGCAGATAAGGCTCGAAGATTTTGCGTTAGTGTCAGACTCGGCTTATGTCGCTCAGAATGCCGCGAGAATCTGTCGAGCCTTGTTCATGATAGCCTTGAATAGAGGTTGGGGCTACCAATGTGAGGTGCTGTTGTCCATGTGCAAATCGATCGAGAAACGACAATGGAGCTTCATGCATCCTTTCCACCAATTCGACCTACCTATGCCTGTCATGAAACAACTCGATGACAAGGTTCCCACTTCCAACATCGAGTCGCTTCGAGAGATGGAGCCAGCTGAAATTGGTGGTCTCGTACACAACCACAAGATGGGGACGACTATCAGCAAATTGCTCGATAACTTCCCGACAATAACTGTGGATGCAGAAATTGCCCCTCTCAACCGCGATGTCCTTCGAATGAAGCTATTCTTGTATCCAGATTTCCGGTGGAACGACCGACACCATGGCACTTCCGAGTCATATTGGGTGTGGGTCGAGAACTCAGAGACGAGTGAGATCTATCATCATGAGTTTTTCATCTTGTCTCGAAGAAAGATGCACGACAACCACGAGCTGAATTTCACCATACCTCTAAGTGACCCCATCCCAGCTCAAATCTACGTTAAAGTGATCTCAGACAGGTGGCTTGGCGCTGAAACTGTTCATCCGGTCTCCTTCCAACACTTGATCCGACCTGATACCGAGAGTGTGTATACTGACCTGCTGGACCTCCAACCACTTCCAATAACGGCACTGAAGAACCCTCTATTGGAGGAAATATATAGTCAACGATTCCAGTTCTTCAACCCCATGCAGACGCAGATATTCCACACGCTTTACCATACGAACAACAACGTGTTGCTGGGATCGCCCACGGGTTCGGGAAAGACAATTGCCTGCGAGCTGGCGATGTGGTGGGCCTTCCGTGAGAGGCCCGGCTCAAAGGTTGTCTACATCGCGCCGATGAAAGCCTTGGTCCGAGAACGTGTTCTAGACTGGGGTGCACGTTTGGCACCTGCGATGAGCCTGAAATTGGTCGAGTTGACAGGTGACAATACCCCAGACACGCGGACTATACGCGATGCAGATATCATCATTACCACGCCGGAAAAATGGGACGGTATTTCACGTTCGTGGCAGACTCGGTCATATGTCAGACAGGTCAGCTTGGTGATTATCGACGAAATTCATTTGCTAGGTGGCGATCGTGGTCCTATTCTCGAGATCATCGTGTCTCGAATGAATTATATTGCCAGCCAGTCTGAGTCAGGAGGGATACGTCTGATGGGAATGTCTACAGCGTGTGCTAACGCACCCGACCTGGGGAACTGGTTAGGGGTGAAGTCCGGAAACAACCAAGGGTTGTTCAATTTCCGCCACAGCGTCCGTCCAGTGCCTCTAGAAATCTACATTGACGGCTTTCCACAGCAGAGGGGGTTCTGTCCGCTCATGCAGTCTATGAACCGACCGACCTTTTTGGCCATCAAGAATCACAGTCCAACCAAGCCAGTCATTGTGTTCGTGGCATCGCGAAGGCAGACTCGATTGACCGCCAAGGATCTGATCAACTTGTGTGGCATGGAAGACAACCCACGTCGCTTCCTGAACTTTGCCTCGGAGGAGGATCTGGAGCTCACTTTGTCCGCGGTCAAAGACGAAGCGTTGAAGGAGGCCTTGACCTTTGGCATAGGCCTACATCATGCTGGTCTTGTTGAATCGGACCGAACACTATCCGAGCAGCTCTTCGCAGCCAACAAAATCCAAATTCTGGTAGCCACCTCGACTCTTGCCTGGGGTGTCAATTTGCCAGCCCATCTGGTTGTTGTGAAGGGTACACAATTTTTCGATGCCAAGATTGAGTCCTACAAAGACATGGATCTTACCGATGTCCTTCAGATGCTCGGTCGTGCTGGTCGACCACAGTTCGACACCTCTGGTATCGCACGAATCTTCACTCAGGACGCCAAGAAAGCCTTCTACAAACACTTCCTCCACACTGGTTTTCCTGTTGAGTCAACGCTCCACAAAGTCCTCGACAACCATCTTGGTGCCGAGATATCGGCTGAAGTCATTACCACGAAGCAAGACGCCCTCGACTACCTGACTTGGACCTTCTTCTTCCGTCGGCTCCATAAGAACCCCACATACTACGGTCTCGAAATCAGTGCCGAAGAACATCGCGACAGTCCACTCACTGCCCGTCAGCTAGCAGCGGACTACATGATCGAGCTAGTTGACAAATCTCTCTCGGATCTCGCTGAGTCCTCGTGCTGCACAGTCCACAGCAACGGTGATGTAGACCCAACCCCGTTCGGCAAGATCATGTCATACTACTACCTCTCCCACTACACTATCAAGATGCTCCTAGCCAACATCGCCGCAGCGCCAAACCCGACCTTCGCAGACTGTCTAGCCTGGGTATCCCTCGCGACCGAATTTGTCGAGCTCCCCGTCCGCCACAACGAAGACCTCATCAACGCCGAAATGGCCAAGAATCTCCCATTCGACTTCCCCGCCAAAGCAATCAGCACAAGCCCCGGGACCCCTGCGAACCCTGACGCTGCCAGTGGTGGCGAACTGCCCATGTGGTCCCCCCACATCAAGTCCTTCCTTCTCCTCCAAGCCCACATGCTCCGCCTCGACATGCCCATTTCCGACTACGTAGGTGACCAGACGTCTGTCCTCGACCAAGCAATTCGTATCATTCAAGCCGCCATCGACACCTTCACCGAACTCGACAATCACGCCGGCATAACCCAGATGGTCCGCCTCCTCCAAGCGATCAAATCCGCACGATTCCCAGACGACTACGCCCTCTCGATCCTGCCCGGTATCTCTGAGATCTTCGACGAGAGTCTCGCAGACAAAGTGCCTCGCGACCTCGTCACAACCGCACAGCTCGCAAACCGATACCAGCGCACCACACTCGACGGGCTCATGAACACGCTTGCTATTCCCCCCCATGACAACAGCACGCGCAAGGAGTTTGTGCGGGCTGTGCAGTTCCTGCCTGACATCGAAGTTACCGCATCCTCTGCTGGCCGCGAAGACGGCAGTGTGACGGTGACACTGAAGCGACGGAACGAGCTGCGCGATCGTGAGGGGAGGGTGTATGCGCCGAGATTCCCGAAGCCGCAGAGCGAGGGCTATTTCGTGGTTGTCAGTGTGGGTACGAGCACGAGTCCGAGTGTTCTAGGCCTGAAGAGGGCCAACTGGCCTGGCATTGCGAGTGGTGGGAATAACAACAATTCGCAAGGCAGGGCCTCGGGCAGTAGGAAGGGCGGCAGATTGCAGGCCGATGCTAGAATCAAGATTGACGAGGTGTTGGTTGGCGACAGGGAGGCGAAGGTCGATGTGCTTGTCATGAGTGATGCCTATCCGGGGATGGAGTGGAGGGTCGAAGGTGTCGTTGTGCCAAGGATTGTGAGGAAGGAAGCTGTGCAGAGTGTTACGGTGAATGTTGACGAGGGGTTGATCAAGGGGAAGGAGAAGGCGGTGGAGTAGAACAAGCAAGGAGCATGTATTCCCTAGTAGATGTCTAGATAGATTTCTGCATGTCACAAGACCACGGGGGTACTACTATCTGTGATGAAGTCTCACTCTGTTCATACCGGCACCCAGCAGAATGCTTCGCTGTGTTAGTGAGCTTCGCCCACAGAGCGAATTCACACACCTAAATCGCACCGACCCGCGACAGCAGCGGTGGATCCTCACCAGCCGCCTCCATAAACAGACGTGGACTCGGCAACGGCGGCGGCGGACTCGAAGGTGCTATCGTAGCAGTATCAAGCACCCCTTCCTGGCTGAGACCGGGTTTATGTCCCTTATGAACCTCTTGAACGACCGGCACACACAGCGCCACTTTCCTCTCCTTCACCTCCTCTTGGGCCTGCTCTTTCCGCGAGGCAGCCCTTGTTGAGACCTTTGGCCCGATCACTCTTGCGACGCTAGGTTTGCGTGAGAGGGAGACGGTGCGGGCGATGGAGACTTCGGCTGCGGGCTTGACGTAAGCGACCATGCTTGGGCTGTCCTTCGTGCCCGGCCGGCCAGGACTGGTGGGGGCAGGTTGGTGCGGTTGGACAGCGGTGTTTTTGGGTGGTGGAGTGGCGGCATGGTCGATGAGCGCTCGAGGCAAGGACGAGGGAGGCTCGAGGTCCGCGCGGTCCATGTTGTTGTGTCGCCGGTGTTCGAACGCGTGGCTCGAACAGGCCGAAGACCTGTTTGGCGGACTAGGTCTTCGGTCGTGCGTCTCGGTGCATACTTGGATAGAGGGATGTATTTGGAGTCCTTGATAGGTAGGCTAGGTCGCGGTGATGGTGTGTTCCTGATAGGTCTGGGCGACGGGGAGGTCGGTTTCCCAGTCAGGCTCGCGACAGTTGGCACGGTTTGCTCGGGCTGTTGTTGATCGACCAAGTAGGGTGGAATTGTTGTACGTAACCTCTTCTGTGTCGTCTCTTCGCCTTGCTCCAGTACTGGAGATGGCACGTCTAGATTGAGTATGTCAAGTCGAGTCTTCGACTCGGTCCTTCTTCCTCCTGGTTTCTTGTTTGTGCTTTCTACGTCCACAGCATAGACTCTCTGTTCCCCTTCATCTTGTTTGCTGCTACGTTTGATTTCAGGGTTGTACGTACTCGGTGGGAGTCGTTGAAGCGTAGGGTCCGTTTTGGAAGGCGATGTCAAACTTTCAACCATAGCAATAGTCTCATCTATCTCTGCAGACGTCGTCTTTTCTGCTCGGTCTTCGTCTGCTGTTTGCTGTTGAACACGCACTTTAGTGTCGAGCTTTTCTTGCAATAATCTCCTTGCGTTCGATTTGGATCGTGCGAGCTGAACAGCGGCCGATGGTGGCCTAGTCATTTCAAATTGTTGACCGACCTGGCCCTTGGAATCCCTGAAGCTCTGTATGTCGAAAAATATTTCATTCTGAGAAGAAATACGAGCACTGTCTACCATCGTCGGGTTCGATGTTGTCAAGTCTAGCAGTGAATCGCATTGGAGGGGAAATAAGACATGTCGTTGTTCCGACCCAGTTCGACGTCCTTCAGAGCCCTCCGAAGGAATAGCCTGTGCTGGAGAAAACTGTGGTGGTGCTGTTGCGGAGCGGTTGCGTGCGGATGTAGGCGAGTCGATCTCGCACAAGCATTTACTCGACGTTGGCGTTCTGGGGAACAGAGAGTACTTTGAGGATGCGTGCTCATTGTTGTAGATGCGGCTTCTGTCCTGGTATTTCGAGGTTGTGGGCGAGGTTACCCGACGGACAAGCTTTGGTACCACAAGCTCTGTGCTCTCTGGTTTGAGATCTGTAGCTATCAGTAGTTGATGGACTTCTCTACTGCGCCGTGTTAGTAGCCCAGACTGTGTGGCTCCATTGACACGGTTAGATGTGACGCCGCAACGCTCGGGAAGCGTGCCTGAAACAGCTATTTGACACGGGTGGCTGTAGTTATACTGGATGCGCTCATCAACCGCAGGAGCCGATGACGGGACGACCAGTGAGCCTTCTCTTTCTCTAAACGATGGCGTGTGCTCCCCAAAACGGTTTTGCTCTGCCACAGGCGATTTAGGATTTCGCCATGGAGTCCGTACAATTGGCAGGCCCAGTTTCTTCGTCTCTGCAGCCTCTATTCGTTGAACACGATAAAAGTTAGGCTCCCGGTTTGAGCATGCTCTTGGCCGGAAGAGATCACCAATCTTCCATTTCTTTTCTTTGGCTGAATGTGTGGGCAAAGCTTCTTGAAGGAAGAAGGCATGGCGCTGCTGATCTGGACTCATAATCGAAGAAATGCTCTCAATGACCTTTGGCGGGTGTCGAGGACTTCCGAATGCTACACCTATCTGTGAGTCGTCGAAAAGAGCAGTAGAGAGCGGCTTGTTCTGGACAATCGAATCAGAGCTCTTTGGACGCTCGATGAGTAGCGTAAGATCAGGTTTCCGTCTTGCTTTGTACCGTGTTCCGTCAGAGGTAGTTGGCCTTGGGCCCTCCGGAGAGTAGAGTTGGCAGCGGCCAGGCTGGACATGCTTCTCAGCAGTCAAGGCAAAGTCAAAGTCCGTCTGGAGGAGGGCTTCCCCTATTTCCTGGCTAGTCTTTTGGTCTTCTTTGCGCGTTCGCGCAGACAGCCAACGTCGTGGCATCTCTGCTGGCAAGTGCAAAGGTGGCGGATCATACACACGATAGAATTAGGAGAAGCCAAAGCTTGTGTCTATGAAGGTCTGAATGTGGCTTCAACGACCGAGGGGAGGAGACAGTGAAACGTGGTAGCAGGGTAGCAGGGTAGCAGAGTAGCTTTGCGCTTGAGTAATGTGTGCGAACGGGGCAACGACATGACTTCAAGGCAAGGTGAGGATGAATTTGACCTTGAGGCACACTAGGTGCGACCGGCGTGAAGGGATTTTGAGGGGCAATTGCAGGGTACCGGGATGCGGAAGAGGTGCTACATGGATACAAAGCGAAAACACCAACCCGAAGATCGGGATTGCGTACCCAGCGGGCGGAACAAAGACACGACGAAGATGTTGTGCTTGGTAGATGTTAGCCATCTCTCGAAGCACCACTTAGAAGCCAACGTTCGCTGGAAGCACGGCATCGAACGAGTTGTAGGATCAAAAGCTGGCGCCGACGAAGAACAAACCGGTTATGGTGCGAGAGGTCGATGTACAAGGGTCTAGAGGTGAGGTCCAAAGAGATCAGTACGAGAGACGCGAGACGAGATGATGTGCTGGAACGGCCCATGGACACGCGATTGCTTGGCGACGTTTCAGGAGAAGAGAGGACCAATGTGCAACTTGTAGCTGTTCCAGCCTACACTGCAAGCCTAGAAGACTTTTTAGCGTCCCGATTACTGGTGTAGACCGGGTTGTTGCCGGCACCATGGACAGCCTGGCTCGCCTGAAATCCGCTAGGAAGCTTCGAAGAATGAGTCCAAGCTCCTTGTAAACCAGACTATGTTGCTGATATGCTTGCTGAAACTGCTGGTGTAGTGCTATAGTGGCTACGGCCGAGGCCAGAGCAGTGTCGTCCTGTGCAACGTTACGACAACGCTAGAAAACGAATCTGTTGCGTTACCGGTTGTAAACTGCATTGGTCGGCATGCAATTTCGCAACCGCTCTCACGGAACCCCTTGAAACTTTCCCTTATTCGCAACATGGATGAGACTGCAGCACTGCAGCGATGTGTCAGTCGAGACATTCCAAGAACACGACTTTCGTGGAAGCGTATCCGGCACCGGTGTATTTCTACTGTTGCCAGCATGCAGGCCCAGAGATGCCTCAAAGTTAATTGGAAGAACCAGAGTAGTGGCTTTGACCGTGAATACACCCAAGTCGACACGACTGTTGGTGCGTTCAACGTGTCTCGATGTATCTCAGTCGTCGCTTCTACGCCCAGGCGAATGTTCAAACATCAAATGTCAAATCGTGCAGAGAAGGGCAAAATCACAGGTCAATCTCGACTCCCAGGGATGTGCATGTTGGGGCGCATGGGGGCTAAAAGAGCTGGCCATTGGGTGTCCTCAAGAATCTCCTGCTCGGAGGATCAAGACTCCAGCAAACAATTTCTAAATAATGCCTCGATATCGACAAAGATTACGCGGCATGCTGCTAGTGCTTGGTCATGAAAGAGGCATCTCGCTCCTACCTTCACAGTCTGGTCATGGACGAGAGAGGGGGGAGCGGCCGTCTGTCCAATACCCTTTGGTCCACAGAGTATGATAGACAGAATACCATGTTCTGCAGACGTTTCGGAAGAATTAGCCCTTAGCAGAACAGACGTGTACTCGTTATTGATGCACGGTGAATAGCGCCGAGCTTCAGTGGCTCGGTGGCAGGAGAGGTCGACAAGGCTGAAGGCAGCCTTATTACCGTCTAGCGGAACGTTGCGAGCAGCTCCGACCACTGACGTACCTAGTAAGAAAAAGTTTGGGCGTGTCGATGGTGGGGTTGCAGCAGCGGTTTGGCGGTTTGGCGGTTTGGCGGCCGCGGCGGGCTGACCGTCACGGTGACGGGTTCGCATGTCGATAGGGACCAAAACTGATGAATCCTTTCCCCACCACTATCGATACCTATACCATCAACAAGTCCTTCCGCCATCACTCTCTCGCAGGTCGTATACGTCTTTGTACTCAAGAATTCCCTAGCATATCTCTACTATCAGCCCCCGACGTCAGGCGTCCCCCATCCCGTACTCATTTGCACCAAGCCATCTCCCGAGGAGCGCCTTGAATCGCGCAAAAGGAACCATCTCATAAGTCCACGCTCGATCAACATAACACAGCAACATGTCTTGGCAAGGTACGTTATACTCTCGCACTGGGCAAGCTGTCGCTGACTGTGAGGTAGCATACGTTGACAGCAGGTACGACCACACTTAGTCCCGAATCGCATCCGCATCCGCGTCCGCATCACTGTCAACAACGTGCTTGGACTAACATTTGTGCAGTATGGTAGGCACAGGCACCGTCGACAAAGCCGCCATCTTCAACGCCGAAGGCACCAGTGTCTGGGCTGCTTCATCGGGATTCCAGGTCTCCCCACAGGAACTGAAGCCCATCGTTTCCTCCTTTGCCGATTCCTCCGAGCCAAAAGCGATTCAGAGTTCCGGTTTTCACATTGCAGGAGACAAATACATCACGCTGAGGTCGGACGATCGCAGTTTGTATGGCAAAAAGGTATGTGAGCTGCTGCAAGAGGCAAACTGGTTACATCACAGACCCTCTGGTGACCCCTTGCAAGGCACAAACTAACCCAACCTTACAGGGCAGGGAAGGAATTGTCATAGTCAAAACAAAGCAGGCTCTTCTCATTGGACACTACCCGGAAAACGTACAGCCAGGCCAAGCTGCAACCACAGTTGAGAAGCTCGCAGATTACCTCATTGGAGTTGGGTACTAAGCTTAAGGGGTATAGATAGACGGTACATTTTTCAAAAGCCTTCAGCATAGCATGTGGTTCTGCTCATGGAGAGCAATGAGTGAATACGACTGGTTTTGAGCGAGCACGACAAGTGCACACCAGAGAAGGGATACTAATATCCTTCCAAATCCCGAAATCTCCTGATAATAGCTCGTATTCGATGTTGATCTCACTATCCGCGCTCGATCCATTGCACAGGAAACCCCGATCTATACGGACTGATTGTACTCCGGGACTCTTTGGAGGCCTCCCAGCCATCGGTATGTGTCTATATCGCGAGATCAAACCGACCTGATAGATGCTAGATCGCACTGCAGGGCCAACTGAGAAAGAGCAACAGAATTCTATTCTCCGCTCGAAGTGGTAGGCACCACTCGATTCGCAGATGTTAGGTTGTTCGGGCAAGCATGCTCATGCAAAACAGCTGGCTACACCTTCCCAGCCTACTGCATGCATGAAAACACTTCTTGACATCTCGTTTCTCGCAGACACATACTGCACCTGTCACATTGCTATCAGTACTTCCATCATATGCGCCATTCGTTACACGTCATCCAACGTGTCAGCCTCATCCATATAGCAAATATCAAACCCCGACTCGGCTGATTTGAGAGCAGATATTACGAATACGAAAATCCACCCTACCTCCATATATCACTCACGCACACGTCAGGATGCCATCGAGAAACAAGAAATCAAAGGCCATACCGTTGTCCGAGATCTGCTCTCTGGGACCACCATTTAACCCTCTTGGGGGCTTGAGGGATGCGTCGCCACCGAGACAGCAGAAGTTCCCGTCTTACGCAGAAGCAGCCGGCGCTCTGCGTGCAACGTCCAATGCAGGATCCGGCAGTGTCGAACACAAATCTGCGACAGCCAAGTATGAAAGTCTCGATGAGGCTGGTCGTTACACCAAAAATCGAGCGGCAGGATATAACCAGCTGGACCATGCGAATGTCAATCACCATGGGTTTGAGAACGGGCCCTTGCCTCTTCACACACAACTCCCAGACTATCGTGGATCGATTAGTCGCAGTGACCTACGCCAAGATAGGGACACAGACCAGGACAGTCAGCGAAGCAGAAATGAAGATGAGATGGATGATATGGGCAGCGGCCAACACGAGCAAACACCGGACACCAACCACTCTCGAATCGAACGACAGGTTCAGCAGCAAACTAGCCGCGATGACTCCAGGGAGATGAACATACGCTATCTGCGCTACTGTGCTAGGCGATTACGTTGTGAGACCTGTAACCACCGCCATCCTGCCGTTCCAGGGTTCCCTCTTGACTCCTTGCTTACCCAAGTCGACCAGTTGCCGATTACCTACACATACAGACCCTGTCCTGTAAGCCGCAGGCCAATGGTCGTATACATGCTCTACAACGAAAGGCTTCCGCTGCTCCATACTGACGGAGGCAGCATGGCTATCCGCAGACACCGGCACGATACCTGGGCTTAGTGCTCCTGGATGGTTTCGAAATACGTTGCAGAGAGCGTGTTGAATCCTAAAGACAAATCGGATGAGCTTCTCAGAGACAACCCGGTATGGCTCGCATGGAGATCTAAGGATTTTGAGTGGTGGAGCATGAATGGCAAACCAAATTTCGATTTTGAATGGCACTATTGTCGGCATGCTGCTGATGGAGGAGATGGAAGGTCCTGCACTCGAGTCATGTTGGCAGTGACCGCGAGGCATGACGAGGAGGAGCTTTTCGACTGCGGTTTGACATTCAAGCACGGAAGGCGGACTACAAGAGGCATTCCCACATCTGACGAAGAGCTTGAACTCGACCTTCGCCAGACTTTTCGTGGACGGCATTTGATGCATTTTTGAACATTGGTCACTTCAATCTTGCCAACTTGCTATGTGCACGGACAAGCACTAGTTGCTCCGTGGGAGGCGGCCGTAGAATACTCGCGAAACAACATAGTTTATGTTTACAACCATCTTTTCAGGCAATGAGTTGTTCAGTAGCTATTTATCATAAGTTACTACCTAAATTACACAAATTGCTAGAGTGTATAGTTCATCCGACTTTCACCGTTGTTCTTGTGTAGGCATAGTTTCGTGGCCATGCGGTGGAAGGTGTAATGTTTTCCTCCCTTCCGCTTGTTGAGCACCGGTTAGAATCGCCTTACACGCGGCCAGCGCCAGCAATGGGACTTGTCGCATTCTGTGAAATAATCGTTGTGTTCGTGAACAGAATCTCGGATATGGTGTGTACAGACGAGAGCCTGGATGTCACAAATTCGGAGGATCAGCATCGTCACTGCAAGTCGAACATGCTTTCGGAGGTGCAGAACTCCACAAGGCAAGAGCCGCAGCTCCTCTCTGGGGTATCACAGCGTCCACTAGCCACAACACCATGCTTCAGCCATGGGGACGGGGGTTATCTCGATCTGTGCATTACCAGAAGGAGATTGCGACACTTCGATGCACCCTGAAGCGAGGTCTGCTTATGAGGACGTCTCGTGAGCGTTCTTTCTTCACCAATCGTTCCGACCAAAAGCAGGATCAGGCGATCAAGGATGACATCGGTGGGTGTCGCTTGTGGCGCCGGCGCCCTTGCATGCTGTCGATCCTACTTGTACCACACCTACGTCACGCGTCCTCGAGAAACTTGGTTGGGAGAGTTGCTTTTGTATACATGTCGCGATGAAGATATAAGGCAATGATCCTCACTTCCTGGATCGATAGCCTCACACTCCAGAACGAAAGCACTACCACAGTATATATCAATACGTTACCCTCTCTAACCGTACCCTCTTTCGGCCCAGATCAAGACCTCAGATCCCTCGAACAGCAAGATGGGCCTCTTCAGCAAGAAGCAAGAGCCCGTGCCAGCTCAGCAAGCACCAGTGCAAACCCACCACAGTCATCACCGCACGTCAACCAACTCAACTACGTCGCCCCGACGCAGCGGAGGTGGCTTCTTCTCGCGCAACCGAAGCAGTTCCGTGAGCTCCTCTGACGTGGAGGCATCACACCGCAGTGGCACCCGCTCATCACGCGGTGGTCTGCTGTCCCGACGCAATCATGAAGATCCGAGTATCGCTGCCGCACGAGAACGTGTTATGGCTGCGGAGCGAGCTGAGCGAGAAGCCGACATGGCGCTGCAGCAGGCTAGAACGTCGGTGAAGGACGCGAGGGGTCACGTCAAGAGACTCGAATTAGAAGCTGAAGCCGAGGCCAAGGCTGCGAAGTTGAAGCAGGGTCAAGCGAAGGATCTGGGCAAGAGGGCTCGACCTCTAGGACGTAAGTTTGGTGATTATCAGGTCTTCGATTGTGCAATCGCTGACAAGAAGCAGGACACGATCGATTCTAGATGGCGAATGGTCATAGCCTGAAGCAGCGTAGCAAGATGACCTTTGAGCAAGGAGTTTTGCGTGTGGCGACGTACCTGGATGCATTATGACTGTGTGTCCGCGAGCGATATAATATCCCCTTTGCTAGTTCTATAAATATAATGCACTGAAACAATATTCTTGTATTGCAGGGGCAAACTTGCTGATTTTCTCCCTTTCCGTTCCTCAACTAATCGCCTTCGTTGGTGGTAAACATTGTGAATAATCCTTTTCGAGGCTGCCCTAATGTCGCGCGGCAGCTACCTACGGCCGGATACCTGAATTTAAGCACTTCATGCCAAGCACTCGCTATGAACTTCAAGTCCTTCTGGCATTCTCGGGTCCCCCCTCCCACCCTTGCCTACAAAGCGTGTTGTCGCTGATGTTTTAGCAGCTCACTTTCGTTTGGGAATGTCTTGTGGTTTCTAGCAACAGAACGTACGTCGTGACGCCTTGCTATTGGGTTCCGCATTGCTCCCCCCCCGGTCGACGAGTCTCTCTACGTGTTTTTCCTCTTGCCGGCCGTCGTCGAGGCTTTATGTCTCCGTCATCTATACCCATCTTGTACACCTTGTCCGATGTCCACTATTATACGAGAAGTAAGGTGCTCATCTGCGATCACTCGAGAGAAATTTGCTAGGGCCTACTTCAAGTGCCGTGATCGTGGTTCCGAAGTCATCCGCTTGATCATCATGACGTTATAATTGCTTTCGACACGCATACCAGGCCACTAAGGAAATGCCGGAGATGACATCTACAGCTGATTATAAAGAGGCTGTTTGGTGACCCTGGTACATGGCCAACCATCATCAAAGTACTACCAAGAATCTAACACAGCCCAACATGTCAGGCAAAGTCGGCGCCAAAGTAGACCTCTACCCACAGTCCCAGCCACCGCTGGACACTTACCCATCTGGTGCCTCGCGCAACAACAGCAACGGGACCGACGCAGATGTCTTGGAACGCTTCAAGATCCGGGAGATATGCGAGGGGTGGCCTACGTACCGTGACGCGGCTGAGTGGCAAAACTATCGCTCCATGTTCCATGACAACGCTTACATCACTACATCTTGGACGCAATCCACCATCGACGACTTTATCAAGTCATCTAAGGAGGGGTTCAAGAGCCAAAAGGACTTCATGTACATCATGCATCGTATGATAGGACAGACCGTGGATGTGCAGGGGAACCGAGCGGTAAGCAAGATGAAAGTGACGATCACATGCCGAATCACGGTCGACGGTATCGAGATGGATATCGAGGCGGACTGTAGGTTCTTCTTCTTGCTGGAGAAACGGCAGGGGAAGTGGGGCGTTTCGATGATGACTTTGTTGTTTGACAAGGACAAGATCATTCCAGTCGACCCAAATCACGTATTCAAAGTGCCGGAGAGCGAGCTCGAGGGATTCCCTTCCCGGTATAGGTACCTCTGCTGGATGGAGAAGATGGTAGGAAGGCAGCCCAAGCTGGATCTCAGTAACCACGGGCCTGATAGGGATATCTTGTATGCAAAGTGCAAGAACTGGTTAGAGGGCAAGGAGGTCAAGCCAAATTTGACAGGAACAGATGTGATTGATTACTGAGTAACAAGACCAAGAATTGATTTTGTGGAACAAGAAGCGCTATCACCTTGCGGCGATTTTCATGTTGACAATGCTGAGGCTTGAATGTGGGGGTGGTCAATGCCTTGTCAGCCTGACGCATACACAGGGGAAAGGAGATGAGAACTAACAATCCCGCCGACAGGCAGATTGATAAGTAGAGGAGATCTACTACGAGAGATTCAGGTAGCTGTGCCATCGAATTGAGGCTGTAAAAAGTACTCTGCACTTATTCATACCACGAACTCAATGGATAGCAGATTCCGATGTCTGATGCGCTGCATGCCCGGCTGCTTGGAACGTGAATAATCATGCGCGGATTGGCTGAGAGCCACGTGCCAAGCACATGCTGGAGTGAACGGCAAGTGCCTTCCGGCCTTCGAATGACGAAGGGCAGACTTGGTGCCAATGAAGATGGCGCGGTTGCGACTTCCCGACTTCACCCACGCCCAGTACCCCAGATTTGTGTATCTGCGGTCGTCACAAATGCTTTGAGAGTGTCGCTGCCCGCATTGCTTTCGCTTCAGATTGAGAACAAAGGGCTTCCGATTGCTACGTATAACGCGCACGGCCTACCTGTAAGCCTGAACCTGTCTACCACGACTACATGCGCACACAGTCAGGAACAACCACTTGTACATACATACCGTGCACATAATTCACCATCGACAGGACTCGCTTACGAACACCACCCAAGGTGGAACCTCTAAGCGGCTGCACAGCGACGACCATCGAGCCACGTTCGGCCCGCAGCTGTGACTTCCTATCCATAATCACTGCAAGAAGAAACAGATACATGATCTTGTTATGAGTCAAGTATTTTGGTAGCCACACCGCGCTCGAAGTACTCAACGGGAGGAAACGGAGCCTTAATCTTGTAGTCCAGGGACCGTGTATGTTTGGGGCGTTCGAGGACCGACACTATCGACACACCACAGACCGAGAACAGCTTCGACCAACTTTCTCTCCGACATAGATTCCTCTCACTATGCCGACCCAGAGACCGTCCTTCTTCGCGAATTTCTTCTCAGCCTTTCGTGCGAGAAGCACCCCTGGACCCTTCCAAGCGAAGTCGAGTACCACCACAGGAGCAATCTCTCCCTCTGCCATAACCGCCTCTGCACAATTCTCCACTACATCGGCGACGGCGCCTTCGTCAGCTGTTCCTCGAAATGTCTCCCCAAAGCCTAATACAAATGGCCCTTCTGGGTCATCGCAGACCACTCAAGCACAACCAATGAAGCCCACGAGCACATCTCCGTTCGCTACTACCGCCATCTCTTCCTCACCTGGCACCACCTTCTACAGGCGCCCGCCGTCTCCTTCACCTTCACACAACTTAGCGAGATCTCCGGGACACACCACGCCTACACAAATGTCAAGAGGAAGACAAAGACGGGACAGTGGCAGCTCTAACTCTTCAGGTGGGTTCATCGAGGCCATGGGTTCAGAGAAGTGGTACGTCGGTGGCCGAAATGCTGCTGGTGAAGAGAGATTCTACCAGCTCGGTTTGGTCACGGCAAATTCAGGAAAACGAGTTAGGAGCTTGGATCGATTGAGCTTATGATTTGAATTGCAGAGATATATTGATCTCGTCGAAACCTTTGATGCATCGAAGCAGGGATAGCAGGCGCCGGGAAACAGTGCGACATCGTACGAGCGTTATAGGGCGCTTGGAATACTCATGGACTGGGTGGAGGCTTACAGTCACGACGCTAGAATGAATCAACCTCGGCTGGACATAAGGTCGGCAACAATGGAATAGCACATATCGACACTGTTCGAATTCGACCCCTTCTGTCGCATTGAAGATCCCCCGACTTACAGAATTGCTCCTACCCGATTGAGATCGCGCTTGCTGGTTGCACTTTCTCAGCGCTTGCTGCGTTGTGTTCGTCTTGTCGCGCTCTCTCCGTTGCAAATGCTGCCTCAGCCCACACAAACTTCCTTGCTCTTGCCATTGCAGCTGATTTCGACCCCTTCTTCGATGGGCAGTTGCGTCCTACTCGTGGCTGGCCCAAAACTCGGCTTGCTTTTACACCAACTTGTTTATCTTTCGCAGTGTTTCCTTCGACCAACACAATCAAGGAAAGACATCTATCCCGTCTACACCAAACAGAGCATAGTGCAATGACCGCTACGGTCGTCGTCTTTGTGTGTCTGACTGCTTGGATCGTCAGAAGATGCCTGTAGCAAGCTGAAACAGCAATCAATCTACACCTAACACTCCAACATGTCTTGCTATATCTTAGTTCACCCAAGTCACGGCGTTCGGTTTTTCCTCAATAGCTTGTATCCCACAGTCGACCTCAGCTAACATGGACCTCCAGGGCGATGCCGGGTACCAGCACCTAGCCTTTAGTAGGACAGAAACTGAGGCTCAACGCAAACACAGACTCTCGCATTGCTTCGCGTGCAAGAAGGAGCTCGGGTCTACCAAAGAACACCCATCGTTCAAGTGTCCAAGTTGTTTCACTCTCTACTGTTCTGAGTGTTTGCAGATGACTTTCCGAGAAGCCTTATCCTACAACGGTAGCTGGCCTCCCAAGTGCTATTACCGAGATTGCTCACGTCAGATCACTACTGAGGATGTGTCAAATTTCCTACCACAGGCACTGAAGGCAAAGATTCCAGAGAGGGCGGCCGCCAGACCACTGTTCTGTGCCAATGTCAGATGTACTGAAGAAGGTAATACCTTTCTCATGGATGTCGCGCAGCTCGAGCGAAGGGTCATGGTAGATTGCCAAGTCTGTGGAACTTGGGCATGTTCAAGCTGTCGCAGGCAAGGCACCGACCATATTGGAGACAGATTCGTGTGCGTCGAAAGCGAAGAATTTACAGAAATTGACAAAGCCCACAATGAATACGAAAAGACCGCCGAAAAGAGTGCGCAGACTCGTGAGCACGAGCAATCATCCATGCGTGCACGGAGGGGTCTAAATGAAATCCAGGCACCAGATACGTTCACGAAATACCACCGCTGTCCAAAGTGCGGCGAGGGTATACAGAGGAGTTTCGGATGCGATCATATGATCTGCCAGAGATGTCGGCAAGAATTCTGCTGGTGTTGTGGCAAGCCAGTTGATCCGGCAGATGGGACTTGTGCGTGTCGCCCAGATCCAGCACTAGACATTTGTTCCGTGTGCCGCCTCGACAATACTGAATGCCGATGCGATGCAGACCAGTAAGTCTATTGCACACGATGAACGGTCCACTATGCTAACACATGTCCTTCAAGTGATGCGGACACACCAGACGATGGATTATACCCTCCCGAAGACACAGGGTTTGCGTTTCGAGCTCGCCGTCAGCCAACAGCACACGGCGAGCCGTCATATAGCGAACCCGATCCTCTAGAGCCGGTCTGAGCACTTACCACTGCGTGGCCACCAAGTTGTTTTCTCAAACTTGGCCCCCGAAAAGCAATACTTGATCCTCACTAGCATCGTTCAGTATATTGCTTAGCCCATGCAATCTTGTCTCATCTACCAGTGATCCAGTCTCATCGTTGATCCTATCATCGTCCCTAGCACAGTCTCAGCCCTGATTGGTTTCCCTGTTGCAATGCAGAACGCCCCCGCTTCAAATGTTGACCGAGGAAAACGCGACCTACCCTTAGTCCGAGAAAGGGACACTCTAGGTTGAGCGATGTTTTATGGAATCTACGTGTCTGTAAGCAAAGCCATGAAGCCGCGATATTGTCGTTAGTAGTCGGGTATTCCTTACTTGCGAGAGAGGACAATGGCCGCCTGATATGCACCCAGCGACAGATTCAAGAGTCTTGAGAAGTGTTTTTTTGGTACACTGTTGCTACAACATCTACATACCCCTTTTTCTGGCTCCTGGCGCTGCCTTCGTGCTGTACATAACTTGACCGGCTTTGCTGCCCACCACACCTTTATGTCCGAAACCTGAAAGCTAAGTGTAGGAAAGATCGAGATGTGGCACACGAACTGAGAAATCCGGAATGCGCCGGGGGTTGAAACGGGAATGGTGGTGTGCATAGGACACGGACGATAATCGATGTGTACGACCCTACGCACCGCATCGTTCGCAAGCTAAACTCATATCAACCGTGTGTGAAAACAATCGACTCAGCCTTGGTGTGGTTGTCGCTTAGGTGTATCTGAGATGATTAACGTCGACGCTTGGGGGTTTTCATCCAGCGGGCCCCCCACGCTGGAAGACTGATCGTCCGCGGTCTGTTCCTCGGAACCCTCTTGCTCATTCTCGCTGCTGCTCTGCGTTTCAGGCTCCTCTGTCTGCAATCGATACTCCTCAATTCGTTGATCGGCTCTTTGCTTTCTAGCTTGCTCATTGATGTTGAGGATTTCGACCACACTATCCACGAATATCTTTCGAATGGGATTATCCACACCCTTGAAGAACACGTTGAACTCATTAGCCCTCATCTTGCCGCTCTGGACCATTTCCAGCTTGTGCGGCTCGAGCGCAATCTTTGACATGGCATGGGCCAAAAACCTGTCCAACGCCTTGCGATACTCTATTATGATCTTTGCAACACGTGTAGGATCCATGACTGCATTGCTTTCTTCGAGTTTTATCTGGTAATGCATCCAGTCATTGACAACTAGGGTCTCCGTTCCAGTCAGATGGAGTGACTGGGAGAACAACATAGCTGTCAATGGAGAGACGATCAACGTCTCACAGGCCCAAGGATACTTGTCAAATGGAGTGACCCGTAGATAACTGTAAGCGAGGACATCACCCGGCTCTCTTCGAAGACGCTTGATAGCCATTTTTCGCCCGCTATGAATGTGGTTGACGCTCTTTGGTGTCGGGAGTATACGTTTGTGTAAAGCGGTACGCCAATTGTTTTGGTGCCAGAACCCCAGCCTTGTGCCTGATGTATCCAGCACAAGCGCTTTGACCAGATTCTCGTTTTCGCTGTTGATGTTAAGACCAACAGGCGTGGACGGGAACAGCGGTCGTGGATGATTTCCCTGCTCCAGACTGTCTTCACTCCTGCCAGCGTTTCGACTAAGCATCGATAGCAGAATATCAAATACCTGTTTGGAGGTTCGTGCTATATCACAGTAGGTGTCGTGTCGAATGAAATGACTGTCTTTGATTGTGCGCGCTTCCTGCCGACGGCCTTCGCTGCGTGCCTTGTCGTATAACGCAAATCCTCGCCAATCAGCGTGTCTATCGTCATCTGAAGTACCGGCAAGCTCTCTCCTAACCTTGGCAACCGCTCCACTTTGTTCTGGATGAATCATGATCGGCATATCGTCGTTAACACAACCCATGAATATAACAGGATCAAGACACCTGAAAACAAGGCCCAACAAGATTGCTTTAGACCCGGCAGGAGTTGTAGGAAACTGACTCATAATCTTTCCCATTGGCGTTGGAGAGCCATCTGCTGCCAGAGCGTGAAGGCTACGCAATTGCTCGGCTGCGGCAGTGATATCATCCGCTTGCGGAGCTGATGGAGCTAGAGTGAGGATTTGTCCAGGCTGTGCATCGATAACCCTTTCGGCACCATGAGACATGCTAAAGGCCTTGCCTGCCTGTGTGCGCAGGACGATTTGATCCAGATTTGACCTAAGCAATTCGGGTATTGGTTTGTCGGTCATGACGTCGTATTGGCCCTGAGCAAATGCTGCGATGTAAGTACCAGGCTGGGTCCTGCCAGCTCGGCCTCGCCTTTGAGCCACTTCGGCTTTACTAATCCATCGGGTGCCGAAGCTTCCTGCTTGTGTAGCTTGATCAAAGCTACTCTGACGAGACAAGCCGGTATCGATAACGAACCCGACTTGTGGTAATGTTATTGATGTTTCGGCTATGTTTGTCGCGAGGACGATACGTCGGCATCCGGTAGGGACTGGATCGAAAACGTCGTTATTTGTCTCGTAGAGCGCAGAGTGTAGCTTATGTATCCTGTATCTCTTATCGTCTGCGAGGTTCATATTCAGCACATTCTCCTCCAGCAAGAGTTGTTCCAAACGCTCAATCTCGCCAAGGCCTGGGAGAAACACCAGGATGTCGCCTCTTGCACTAGTGGACAAGACATCGCCAACCATGAAAGCAAGCAAATGCACTGGTACGTGTAGGCTTGTGAGCTTGTCATCGATAAGCTCAAGATTCTCGTCATTATTGTTACCGTCTGATAAGGCCTCGTCGTGCTGCGAAACATGCGGGCGGCTCATTGGAAGTCGTTTTTGGTGGCCGGCATCCTTCTGCAGATTCATGTAGTTCCTGAATGCTTGATCCTCCAAGAGTTCTTCCATCTGACGGTGATATCTGTTCTCGAGCCTTGGGAGGACGTCATGCAGCATCTCGATAGCGATGGGAAAGGTTTTGCCGGGAACATCGATTGATGAGATCCTGAGTTGGACCCGACTGTCTGTGAAATAATCCTCGAAGAATTTTGGTTCAATAGTTGCGCTCATGAGAATGACCCTAGGCATGCGTCGAGCCATGGGTAGTGGTCGTAGGAACATGTTCTTCAAAGCCGTCAGGAGCAAATCCGTATCAGTGTCTCGCTCGTGCACTTCGTCGAGCACAATATGGGAATAGCGTGATAGGGTCTCGAGAGGATCAGCCTCAAGCAAGCGGAGCAGATAGCCGCTTGTCACGTAAGTGATGTTGCTGGGCGCACGTGGTTCACGACGATCGAAACGAACTTGATAGCCCACCTCGTTCCCCAATTCTTGGCCCCTCTCCAGGGCTACCCTGTGAGCCACGGAGGTAGCAGCAACTCGTCGAGGCTGCGTACACACGATGTTACAAGGCAAGGAAGAGGCAGTAGCAAGATAGTTCTCCAAGATCAGCTGAGGTACTTGCGTCGTCTTCCCAGAGCCGGTGGCGGCCTTGATAATCGTGATGTCGCTGCTGGACACCGCTTGACGAATACTCAGAGCATATTTGGGTTGTAGTATTGGCAAGGAAGGGCCTTTTGGGCCTGGACCGGACGACACCCATCGGGGGACAATCCCCTGTCTGGCGTATTTGTGCTTCATCGAGGATTGGATAGCATACCTTGCGTTATGCGGCTTCATTCTGCGCTCGAAGGTCTCGTCGGCAGACAGCCATTGACTTGGGCCCTCGAACCCAAGATCTCGGATGCGGCGCAAGGCGCTGAGCATCACTGCAACAACCGCGCTATTCAGTGGGACAGTAACAACGTCCGATTGAGGCAGATCTCCCCGCTCGCCATCAGCAGCATGCTCGGCTTCCGGAACAGTTTCACCCCAGTACTGAGCAAAGCGTTTATAGTCGCTCGCCAACAAGATGCCTGCTTGGTATGCGCTCTGCAGAGCGGGTTTCAGAGCGACGCAAGTATGTAGCATACCAAGCAATCGAGCTTGCTTACGGGTGAACCACACCGCTGGTTTCCCAACAAGACTACGAGTGCCTATGTGTATCTCGCATCGCGATATTTCGGTAGGCGGTGTTGCTGTAGAGGGTGAAGGGATTTTGTCATCCGAGTAGGTGATCGCGCCCCATCCCAAAGCACGTTGCGCACGCCCCATGAATTCAGCGGGCTGCCACTCCATGCCTTCGAAGCGGATATCACCGGCACCGTCTGGCTCGACTACCCTACGAATTTGCTGACAGTATTGCAGAAGGCTTGATGCCAGTGTCTTCTCGAAGGAGGCGGGCTCCGAGGTGAGGCTCTGGACGATGGAAATACCATAGCGATCGTTCTTGAGCATCAGATGAGGCAGGCCATGACCATCGACTTCCCGTTCAGCATGTGACGCGTCGAGGTCGTCGCCGCTCTGTATCGAAAGATCAGGCAGTGCTTCAGCGTAGCCTCTACAAGCTGACATCAGGAGTCTCCAATGGTTATCAAGGAAGATCTGCGTGTCGGGCCCTCGGACGGCAGCTTCGATGTCAGTAAGAAAAACATCAAGATGATCACCTACCGAGTATGCTTGGGTTATGGCGGTGAAGGCAGTAGGCGAGTCTTGTGCAGAGACGGTCTTCTCTGTCTTGGAAAGGATGGATTGATATCCTGTCCTGTGTTGGCCCGGTGCAGGTGTGCTATACAGCAATCCCAATTGAGCGGCAACTTTGGGGAGAACGCGATCGAACGTTTCGCAAGTGTAAATGCGAGCGCTTTCGCTAGAATCTTCAAGAAAATTGTTGATCCTGTATGACAAATTGCGAGCATCCAGCAGGTCGATGGGATGCATCCTTGGGTCTCTCACCATATGCAGGGAGGTATTGGTGACATTGTGCTCGACCAAAGTTTGGTCGCGCTGCACACCTGTCTCTTGACCTTGATTTCCGAATCCATCACCTGAAGCATGGGTACCAGCGTTGCGGACAGCGTGCGATTCACGCTGGCTTGCATCGTGCATCTCTTCTGTGTTGGACTGCACGCTTCGAGCATCTCTTGCAGTACTCTGGGGTCGTATTTGTGTCGTGCGGTCTGCGCGAAGCTCGGGGTGACCCGCTGGTAACCAAGACTTGTTCGATCGAAGCCATTGTCCGTAGGCCAGGTGTTGCCTGAATGGAGGATTGTGCGAAGTGAACGGCCTAATTAAGGCCATCTTGTGTCGGGTCGCGAGGGTGAAGGTAGTGCGACAGTGGCTGCGATAGCCATGCTGGAGACCCGTACGCAGCTGAGTACTGGTCGGAGGTGTCTTTGCCGCCAGCAAACACGAGCTGCATACCTCGAACTGCTTGATTCCCATGCTCCAGAGACGAACGAGGGAAGTCACCCATCATGAAGGCATTAGCACGATACCCCAGGATGAGCAATGTGGGCGCTGTAGGTGAATCGACCCAGATATCTTGTCAGGAAATAACAAAGTGAAATCGACGCGAGGCCGCACCTGCCTATTTGGCTAACACGCTAAAAGATGTTTAAGTCCGTAGGAAGGCAGGCACGTTGTCCCTTCTGTCGCAGCTGAATCCTCTGACATAAGAAACCATAGCAAGGAGTGTAATGTACACGATGCGTGTTATGTCGGCGATCACTGCCTACAGACCTACGCCGCAAGGCTTGCCATTATCCAACATACTACTGTAGAACGCCGCATGTCACTTTTCAGAACATAGTCAAACTCCCAACAACGCCGTGCTCACTAAATTCACCACCAGCAATGCCGCTCAAGAAGACTCCATGCGCGCTCTCTCACCACCTCATCGACTGACTGAATTCTACCAGCTTGTTCTCCTAGAACCTCGCCGGCGCACTGGCCTGGCTTAAATTGGAAATGTCTCTTCCCATCGCCTCTCGGTTCAGCATCACGCCTCTTCTAGCGGCGCTCTTGGGCGTCTTCATCCTTCCATTATCGTCATCGGTTGATTTTTCCCTCGCTACACTTCTTGCTCTATCTCGTCGTGCTCGAATCTGCGCCAACGCTGCCTCCCGTGTGATAGGCGTCCCTGGTAGCGTGGTAGGTTGTGCAGCTGCATTGGGATCATTCTCCGAAAGAGGCTGGCGACCACGAATCGACGTTTCCACCGGTCGTGGATGTACGTGGCCATTTGCCTGGCGTCTCTCAGGGCTGAAAACATCATCGTCATCCAGACCTCTAACTGGGACCATCGTAGTTGTGGTTTGAGATTGGGTCTGGGCGTGAAGAGCTTGGAGCTGAGAGTGCGGCTGTACCTGAAAATCTCGATTGTGGCGCTCACTCTTGGGTTTGGGTGTGACCGGGAAGTATGTGTCTGCAGACGGCGAATTTGCTTCTACCACGCCACGGCCTCGAGCGGGCGACCGCGCTCTTGATCGGTCTCGAGGACGAGACTGCGATCGTCGCTGGGTGATGGAATTCCTCAACGGCGAATCCTTGAGCGGAACCTGCATCGTCCTGTATCGTGGTGGAGATGTGGTAGGTGTCATGGACTCGCGGTGATCGGGTGATGGAGGGACCATCCGGATAGGTGATCCCACGGTACGAAGACCCATCACGGTTGATGGACGCGGGGGGAGGTGCATTGGAGGAGCGAGGTCGAACAAGGCGTCGTGGTTATTGGCAGACTTCGCACTGTGAGACTGCCTTAGAACGGGTGTTTCTGCTTCGTGCGGCCTTCGGCTAGATGTCGATGTCGAGAAAGCAAAATGCTTCCCAGAAGCCGATGGTTCAGGCTCGACCATGACTTGGCTCATATCTTCAAGCAGTGCTGTCGGTTCAAGGTCGTCACTGCGCGGTGAAGGCAACGGTATGTCGGCTGCTTCGTCAAGTGATATGACACCTGCAGTGTTGTGCTCATCACCTGGGCCAGATGGAGTCCGAGCTCGTAGAGTAATCTCTTCCTTGTCTTCATCAGGCCCCTGTGCGTCCTCCATGACCTGGTCCTGTTCCAGCTCCGGCTCCGACGCAGGCTCAAGCTCCGGAGCCGCCTCCTTGGTGCATCTTTCTCCTTGCAGCACTGCCTTGTCCCCGCTTTCCCCACTCATTTGCTCGAGTCTTTCTCTGATGGTGATGTATCTTGGCAATGGCAGTTCATCTTCTGCCTTCCTCTTAAGGCCCTTGGCTCTCGCAGATTCTTGCTGGCGTCTGTCGTAGGCATGGTCATGAACAAACCTAAGCCCTGCTTTTTCGGCCATTCTGCATGGACAAGCTCTGAACTGACATTGCATGTTCATGAAATGTACCAGGTCCTGTTCTCGTTTTAGCTGGCTTGTCACCCATGCGAGCTCCTCTTGTAATTCTTGCACTGTCTCGGATTCGGTGTACTCAGGCGGTGGGTTATCCTCGTTGCGACATCTAATGCAGACGGTACTCGCACCTTCCGGTATTGTGTCGAGCTTGGCCTGTACGCCAGCTTCCCTCATTTCGGCTGCAGCCTGAGTTGTCGTCGCTATCTGCATGCTACCCTGAACACTCTTCAATGCCTCATTTTCACTGGACAACAAACTTCTTTCACGCTTCACGACTTCGAGCTCCTCGATATTACTGGCCAAAGTCCTCGCTCGTTCAAAAGCCTCTTGTCTACTCTTGTCCTTGGCTTGCCTCTCATGCTCGGCTCGCATCTTGAAACCCTCTTGCTCCTTTCTGGCCTCTTCCAGCTCGGCCTGACACCTGATGAGAGCCAGTTCTGCTCGATGAACCTGCTTCTTCATAGACTTGATTTCTTTGTCACTATGTTGCTGCTCGTGGCGCGCTCTCGTATGGGCGTTTGTCAGCTGCTCCATCATAGACTCGACTCGTTCTGCGACAAGGCGTTCGCGGTTGCGCGACTGTTCGAGTTGAGCATGGAGTGTTTGTACCAGGTTGGTCAGGTCAGATTGATCCGACGGGACAGAGATGACGCTGTTGGCCCTGCTGCGACACTTGGTTGGCGACGTAAAGCATGGCTTGATCGGGCTCCGTGTCGGCGAGACGGCAATGGTGAAGCTATTTGTGAGGGTGTTGCTGCTGTGGTGGCCATTCGAAAGGTTGTTCAGGAAGGCTATCTTCGCCTTGACATCGGCTGCCGTGGTCATGTCGGAGCCGCGGCGAGAATGTGACTCGACATTTTCGTCAAGGTATGCAGGTAATGAGGGCGACTGAGGGATGCGCAGCTGGTTGAAGCGATCTTGCGACATTTGTCGTAGAGGAGTCCCAGGCACTGCTTGTGCTTGAGACATGTTTTCGTGTTCCATACTGTCTCCTGCTATACTGTCGGAAGATACGTGTTATTGCATTTGCGCTGTGACTTCTCGCGTGTAGAGTGGTCGATCAGCAACGATATTCTCGATGTTCTCGATGTTCTGTCGTATGGCTGCAGCACAAACTCGTTTGTTTACATGCACCGAAATGGCAGCCTCTGGGCCGCGATACCACGTGACATAGCATGAAAACGAGTCGATACTGCCCACATGCTCAGCAGGACACGGATAACACCGATGTCACACCAAGCCCAGTCACAGAGCGTATGAAACAGAGCGGTGAAAGAACAGCTACAGAACCTTCTCTCTTTGAATGTCTTTTTGTAGGCTACAAATGTTCTCATTTGGTTCATTAGCTATCCCCAAGTACTCACAGTCATACTTCTGCCTGTTTTCCTAATAACACACAATCCATGACGCGCCGCTCAAAAACATGTCAACGACATGGACAACCCTTCCTGCCTCCGGCCAGTACTTTCTAGCGCTTAGGCTTCTAATGTACACCAGGGTGACCCAATACTCGTGTGAGCTGGACCATGCAAGAACAAACATAACACATTAACATGGTCCGAACAAATCTCGAGCTTTTTTCCACCCCCTCGGGAGGCAAACTCTGCCTCGACCGATATGTGAACGGACATAAGAAATGAAGAAAAGACCATCGACACTCGAGCGCCTACGAGCAGTCCATCTCGACGTCTTGTCGTGGCTGCAGAAACGACGCCTCGCCGAAGTCCATCGCAGCTTCCATACCACAGCTTCTCATTCGCTGGTGGCCGAAAGACGACTCCGACGGAGCGATCTGTGCAAAGGGGTTGGTCGTTGAGAGAGGCTGTTCTGGCGCGCATCTCACCCTGGACTTTGGCTGGGCCATTTTCCTGTTGTGAGACTTTGTCTGGGACGCCCCGTTTTGTTTCGTTGGTCCGGCCTCACTCATGCCCTCGACGTCGATATTGAAATAATCTTGGGGAATGGCCATACCAGCATCAGCATATTCGAGTTGTGGTGTCTGTGGCATGAACTCCTGGCTATCGTCACTGTCCGACTCGTCGTCAAACCGATTTCGTCGCTTCGACGCCGTGCTGTACGACCAGAGCTTCTGTTCCTCGACTGGAGTAGAACTGCTCAAATGCGACATCATGGCGAGGTTAATACCACAGAAGGTAGCAGTGCTGAGGGGCTGCATGGCCATGGCGCCCACGTTGTGCAAACCACCGGCGGAAAAGTTGGCCTCCTCCTTCTCCTTCGGAACCGAAAGAGCGGCAAGTGTGTCGGGGGACAGTCTATTCGAATTGAAAAAAGGCCGCGGTGTGAAGGCGCGTCTATCTGGTGTGTTTTGGTATCCGTCGCTAACTGCTTTGCGAATGCGCATGCCAACCTGGAGCAGCTGTGCTTCTATCTCTTGTTGTGATGGCGCCTGCTCGCAGAGCTGATGTAGCAGAGGGGAGTCGCACGTCTGGTGGAGAAGTTCCGAATTATCCATTGATGCAATGACAGGAAGCATGTTTGGTACGAAACGTCGTCGCTTGTTCATAGGGCACTCATTGCCCTGCTGCGCCGGTGCGGCAGCCTCAAAGTTGTTGGCAAACATGTTAAGAGGAGACGCTTGTGGATGATAGCTGAACTATGGAGGCCGTCGCATACAGTATAGGCGAGAGACGTGGAGAGGTAGCGACCTGAGCGAATATAATAGGGTCCGAAGCGGTCGCGGTGCGCAATGCCACTGGTCTGAATTCGAGGTTACAAACCGAGGGTTCGTAGCGACGAGACTGGGATACAAAAGAGTGTAGGAGAGGCGAACGGAGGGTACGTGCTCAAGTTGAGTATCTAGGGCGCAGGACTCGGACAAGCTGGGATCAAAGATAGGTATGCAAGGTGCCGCCAAGCTCAGCTCCTAGCAAGTATCGGGAGGATGCGATCTCGAAATGGGAGAGGCGCAGGGCCTGTCAGATAAAGTGGAACTCGATTTAAAGCGACTTGAAGCGCGACATGTCCGGATGCGCATGGGAACATAGCAGTCAGGACTTTTAGCACGGCTCCCGTCAGGCGGACAGCCTATGCTCAGGGGGGCTTAGCACATCAAGCCTGAATCACCTTTGAGTGGACGAACTATGCATAAAACTGTACGGTAATGACGAAGTTGAATCTTGTTCCTGAGCACGCCAGGCGGGAGCCCAACCTCTCTCCGACAGTCTTTGCCTTGAGCCGTCACCGTCGAATAATCGATAAGAATAAGATTAGCTATGATCGCAACTTACCGTACGGGCAAAGGAGAGAAACCTAGAAAGTCCGCCGCTAATTTACCACGCCGAAGTCCAAAGCGCGACCCCCGTTAGCGTACGGATGCTCTCCACACGCCCGGCTCACAGGCAGTCGAGAAAAGTGAGTGGCTGAAGGAGAAGGATGGTCCGCCGTCCAATTTTAGAGTGGGCTCATGTCCAGTCGAGCCTTAATTTGAAGCACCATGCGCGCCGGAGCCGCTTTTTTCCCGTCAACATCTTTGCGCCTTGCGTCCTTGCGGGCCGCTGTCTGCTGTGGTACAAGTACGGCTTGTCAGAAGAGGCTATTGAATTTGTGCGACTTGAGAGGTCAGGAATGCTTACTTCCTCCCGCTTGATGCCGGAATATTGTACAAAGTAGCTATACTCGAGAACAACAATGTTGCGTGTACATGTATGTCTGTCGCTAGGGCTTTCGAAGCAAGGGCTTCGTCAAGATATGCTTGTTGTTGTACATTGAGGGACGACATGCTATGTTACTGGTCTCCGTAATGGAGAATGAGTAATCACGCGAAAGACCTCGATGTTGGAAAGGTATGTGGACTGGAAGGGTGTCAAAGTCAAGGAACGAAGTGCACGTGGGGTGCAATGAGAGGGACGAGCTGGATCGAGGTGATAGAATGATGCATGCATAATACCTAAGTACGGCAGTATCGAGTAAAAACAAGTCAGGATGGAGAAATTCGACACTTGAGATGATTCTACAGATGAGTTTCAGTACCTCGTTCGTAGCAAGGCAAGCTGTTGCCATTGCACCTTGGGCACCAAGAAGATGCCCTTTTTCGTGTTTGTACACAATATCGTCCCTTCTCCCGCACCAAAGCTCGCCTTCGAGCACCTTGTTCTTTAAACAGTGAAAGAAACGAAAACGCTCCCAAAGCAAATCTCAAGTTCGTCCACCGTACGTCCGACCAATTGAAGGTCAACAGTGGCCTTTTGGTTGTTTGTCGTAAGCATCATGTCCAACCCTCGCGAAAGGAATTATATCTATTTTAACCTAGCCGAAGCAAACCCTTAACGCCACCTCTACATTGACCAGTTCAGCAGGCTCCAGAGATGCGACACTTGGTCACAATCACACCTTGTCATGCATCTTTTCCAAAGATGAGAGCACGCTTTGAACTTCTGCCGACATTGAGTTCGAGATCGTTTCGTCCTTGGCATTCAGTACCGGTTGATCGCCAGCATCGGTCATGGGTGCGTCCTCAACAGCGCGTTCGTTGTCGGCAGCTTTGGCCTTCAGGGCATCAAAGCCAGCATCTGAGGGTCGTGCAGCGTCCGGGCTACTGCGCGTACAGTCTGGTTCGGATCTCGACTCACTTACTGTGCGTTCCTTTTCTCCCAAGAAGGGAGCGAATAGATCCATAGCGGGCTTCTCTGAAGATGGTGTGGCCGACTCCTTTCTGCGGCGGTAGTCGCCCAGGCTGATCTTCTTCTTGGTAACAGTCGGCGTGGACGCGGTTGCGGTGGGGACGTTGAGCCCTGTCGATGTCGGCCCCAGAGGTCCGGGTGACTGCGCGATGGTCGGTGTTGTATTGCTAGCTGACGACCCAGGCTCGGTAGAGACGGTACTCGAAAAGACAGGCACGGGAGGCAGTGTGGACAAGTTCAAGCGCGGAGCTGGCGCTTTGAACATATTGTGTACTTTGTGAGTGTGAGCCACTTGCGATGGAAGCTGCACCTGCGGATTCGGACTAGCTTGCGACGACGAATCCAGGGCCGGAGAGGTAGAAGAGGACTTTGCGGAGGTTGGCGAAGTGGACACACTAGTCGTCGCATCCTTCATCTCGATGTCTTCCGTCTGCTCTTTCTGCCGCAGCGACTCCAAGCTATCGGAACTAGACACAGCTTTACGTTGAGTTCTGTGATGCAGCAGTTTCTTCAGCAAGCGCTGGGTAGGTGTACAAAATTTCCTTCTCCTTGGCAGGGGCATCGCTGATTCGTAATGCTCATGGTCTGTTTGTACGGAGGTGGAGACATATGTAGGTCGAACTTGCTTAGCCGCTGGCTTCGAAGGTGTCGACCGGTTGCTTACGTCCTTCAAGGCTCTTGACGGCGGTGGGGAGCCTGAATACAGTCTGTGATCTGCGCCGGGCTGTCTCGACGAGGCAGCATTTGGTGTGTTGAGGTGTGAAGCTCCGCTAGGTCGCTTCTTCTGCTTCTTCTCGCCCTTCTGCGATTGCTCCTTCTGCGCCTTCTCGAGCGCTTGTATCTTGCGAATTTCTCGCTGGGTCAGGCCTGCGCCGAGCATCGGTGGTTCGTCGAGCAAGGCTCCTCCCTGCGGAGTGAGATCTCGACTTCGAGCTTCATTACGCGACGACCCTGACGATGACCTGTGGTCGTCATCCTCGTCTGGGTGCTTGATGGTCTCACTACCGGCACGACTGTTTGTAGCTTGTCCTGTACCCAAAGGTGATATCGTAGATTTTACTTTGGCCTTTTTCTTGCGCCCCGCCGTAGGCTTCGGTGGATCGAGTGCCTTCATAGAAGACCTTCTGTCGAATCCTTCTAGGCGGCATTTGTCTAGGCCGCAGGCACAATCTCCGAAGTTTGCCAGCACCTTGCTGACGTAGTCACACCGTGCTTGGAACGAAAGCTGTCTCTCGTCATCCCGAGTAGCATCATTGACCCGGAATTGGGCTGGCAGATACCAGGTAGCAGTCAATTCGGCGCCGGCAGGTATGTCGTGTCTGGCCACGAAGCAATGGTGAATTTCATCGTCGGGAGTTATGTATGACCGCATGGTCACATTTGGGTCGCACGATCGACGAATGTAGCGAAACTGTGTACCAGACTTCCTGCTGTCGATGTAAACGTCCATATGCGGATGGAAGAAGACGAAAGGATCAGGATGCGACAGATCCTGCCACCGGTTCGGGCCATTGAGCTGCTGACAGTACTCGTCCAGCGTGCCAATCTGCCCTCGAATTTCGCCAACGATGGCGTTCTTGCGCACATCCGACTGTAGGCGCAACAGCTTCCATTTAGGTGTCCTTCCGTCGAACTCGGTCTCTTTCCCCTGGCGCTCTTCTACCGTGACAGCAGGCCAGCTACGGTTGTTCCAGTCACCGTCCGTTTTGACGAAGCGAGTTTTGTCGTTCAGTACAAGGTCTGGATGCGATGCAACGAGCGATGGGTCGTTCTTCCATTTCAACAAAGCTGAATATCCTTGAATTGTCTGTTCGTTGTCTTTCGCATCTGTGTTACCTTCATCGCGGTCATATAGCTCCAGGAAATCGGAGGTGTACTGAGGTATGGGAGGATACCTGTACAGTTCTTGCGGTGACCTTGATGGACTAGGGTACGACTGTACATTGGAATGCGCGCGTTTCCTTGACTCACCATTGAGCGAAGCAATGGAACCCGAGGCGCGGTGGCTAGTTTTTGTCTTCTTTGCAGGCGGAGGCTGGTCTCTGCCGTTGGGCAACGAGTCCTGCCTCTCGTGATTTGTCCAACTGCTTGGCTGGTCGTTGTTCATAACGTTATCTCGGAGTTTCTTTTTCTGGGCCTTGGCGTTCGGCCGTTTGACTCTTCGGTCACCGCCGCCTTCAAGCGGTTCTCTTGCTCTTCTCTGTCGCTCTCTGGCTTTGTCGGCGTTGATGTCGGGAAAAGTGTCCTTTGGCGCACACTCTGTGCAGAAATGCACATCCGGTACTTTCTTGCCATGGTAGTAGCATTCGATGTGTTGCCAGGTATCGCACTTTTCGCAAAAGACAGTATTGCCGTCATCGTCGTTGTAGCCGCAAATGCATTTTATTGTATATTCTTCTTCGTCGGCTGCGTTCGGCGGAGACAGATTACCATTGGGTAGAGGAGAGACCGATGTAGGCAGGGCGGTGACCGGGTAGGCATTATGTAGAGAGTACGTCGTTACTAGAGAGGAGGTTTCTGTCATAATCAGACAGAATCCTCCTCATGAGAGATGATGCTGTCCTTGTGGATTCGAGGCTTGCATGAGCCTCAAGTGTCGCTTCCGCCTAGGACAGCGCTATGAGTTTTTATCTTTCTGATGACCACCAATATAGACGTGGTTCGCGAATAAGGCTGGTAGTTTTTCTGATGATCTCGCTCTCGGGGAGATGATTTCTTGCTCGTAGTTCCACCTGAGAAGTGTTTCTGTTACCCTGCGACTAGGGACACAGTAGCGTACAGTTGTCGCAACACCACAAATTTGATGTGAGACCAACGGGAGAACGACTAGGTCCCGAAACAACCGTTCGTGATCGAAGAGGATGTGTGATGGTGCCGAAAGGCGTCTGTTGGCGATTTGTCGTGGTCGAGGATTGGCGATGCGAGGACAGTTCCAAGGTCGAGGACAACGGACAAAGGCTCGCACGATAGTCGGAAAGAGAAAGAGGATGAATTACGATACCTGGGAATCGCACTCTTCAAAGGTCCAAGGCCGTCGGCACAAGGAATAGCAGAAAGGAAGGGAGAAATGAGAAGATAGCGAAGGTGGATAACTGTCGAACTGGAAAACAGCAAGCAGAGACCACCAGAGACAGACCAGTGTGAGAGAGGCAAAGCCAGGGCCGCAGAGCCAAAGAGGAGAGCGCAGACAGCCCTGGCTGGGTGGGCTTAGGACTCTGGCAGACTGCGGCTAACCTCTGAGTGGCTGGCCAGCACGGCTGTTATGGGCACCTGTAAGTGCTGCGTGCCTCCCGGGCGGTCATTGGTTACACCTTAGCTAGGCTTGTGCTTACCAGGAATAGCGTCATATCGTCTCTTGCTCTAGGCTCTATTTCGACTAGGCGTCAGACTCTGGAAAAGGACCCGGCCTGGTAGACAAGGCAGCCGTACGAGTACTTTCGTCGAGTGTCTGGCAACTCACTACCAGTTTAAATATTAACACAAGTTCGACAGGCCCTCCGGCTGCCCGACAAGTACTACAGCAACAGGGTGGCTGATGAATCGAGAATATTTTGTACAAGATGCTCGAAAACCTGAAACGAACGGCATCCAGATTGCAAGACACCTGAATGCCGCTTGCGAGGCGGGGTTTTCTGCTAGCAAGCTGCGACTCAAGAGCATGGCTCGACACGCTAGACACGCTGTTGTTCCTCTTCAACTGCCAGACTCTCGTTTCCGTGGCATTTCATCATGATGATGTTGGACCGTCAAGTGATACGACCTGAACTACCTTCGACGCGTTCCTTGGACATTTTTTGTTTGCTTGCTCAGTGCTCGGATGCTCACACGCACCTCACCCGGACCCGCGCGTAATCTGTGGCTTCTCAGCTCGTTTAGCCCACGGTTCGTCTCAAGTTTTGTTGATCTCCACCTAGGCAGCCGCCATGACTGTCATGCATCCTGCCAATGTTTGATAATCTCTTTAGTCGCCGATGACGCTACCTGGCGTCGCGCAGTCTCCATGCTTCTGGCTTTCCTTCTGTATCCTGACTTGCGAAAAAGAGGTCCAGCGACAAGTCCTTCGTCATGCGCGTCATGCAAACTTCAGCAATAACGTTTATTGCGCCCTCGAGTGTCGACTGACCTGGAATAGAAAGAGAGCTGTAGAAGCGACGCTTCCACAAGAACAATTTGGGGTTGCTGGGGCCATGAGAATGAATCATATCACAGAAGCATAGTTCACCATTTCGCTCGCCGTCGAGTAACGATACGCCCACTCGCTCCTTCGAACCCGATCAAAAGACCTCCTTCATCTTCGGGTACACTGCATTCTTCGACAGAAGCGATGGAGCCACTTGTAAACAATCTTCTAGTTCCTTCAATCTGGATTCGGCGTGGTCCTCCTTGCAAACTATAAATACAAGATTCTGCTTAACGCTGTGGTAAAAGCATCTCTCAGGTGATTCTGAGCACTCCCTATTGCAAAATCAATTGAATTGCTTCAAAGTCCTCACTTCGGGTCGGCATGTAACCAGAGCCACGCCTGTCTACAAGAGCATCAGAGCAAGTCCAGCATTGCCCGATTTGTCCCTCCTGGGTACATTTTGACTACAAACAACTGAGTGACTGACACACTGCACAAAAAAATGCCGATCCCAGCTTCGTCTTCGAAACCCCCATATGCTGCTGTACTTGGTTGAACATCAAGATGCGGGTACACCTACTAGCACAATCGGTTCCCTCTTTCATCCCCTGTCAAAGCGCATCGATTGCTACATGAACTGCATAAGTGACAGAAACAATAGGCACAATGAAGATTACTGGCCGTCGTCCAGGCAAACACTCACTCGTCTTCGCATCAGCTGGCCGACCGAGGAAACACAGGCCTCGATCGTAAACACCAACAAGTTGTGGAATTATGGGTCGCGTAAATGACTGTTTTACGATCCTAATTGTGTACTGGCGCCCCCCTGAAACCTACAAATGCTGCTGTCTTCGACTTACAGACAACGAATAAGACTGGACCCACTAATCTACCAGTATTGAACATGCCATCCTTTTCTTTCCTGCTATCGCATAGCAATCACATACTGCAACACAGCAGTTCAAATGGTCTTTGGCATATCAGCTTAAGTGCCGCTCGTCTAGGGGCTTCATCTCGTGATCAATGGCCATTGATATACTTGTCAGGCTGCATGTGCATGGCAGACGAAGGAGAAGGGTGTGACGAGGATGAACTAGTCACGTACTGGCAGAACAGCTAAGTGTGTCCCATTAGTACGAGGCAGAGCCAGGTTCAACCTTCGTAGGTTTCGAGACTGGCTCTGGGTGGAGCCTCGATAGCCGTAGTGCAAAAAAACGAAGCTACGGCTATAAGCTTGCGCCGATCGGGCTAGGTCGGCGCTAAAATTCTATAGCATTCTATAGGAGCCTAGTCTAGCCGTATCGGGCTAGTATACGCTAAGCCTCTATAATAAATACCTTATTCTTCTTTAGTACCTTCCTCCTCTTTTCTTACTACTAATTACAACTACTATAAGTATCCTACTTCGAATATTATAAGCCCTATCCCTATACACTCGCACTTTAACAATAACGAAGTACCCGACCCGCCGCTAGTCTATAGTATACTACTTTAAATATTTCGTACTAAACTTATTCGAGTTATTTATTTATTTTTATTAATATAGTATCGAGAGTGCTTTAAAATTTACGAAGTATCACTTTAGTAAGAGAATAATCTACTAACTTAAAAACTTCGAAGTAGCCCCTTACCCGCTAGTTCTAATCGTCTTTAAATCTTCGAAAAATTCGTAGTAAATATCGCCTAAGTCTAAGTCTACTCCTATAGATATAGAGAAGGGCTTACCTTAAAAAAAACGAAAGAAAGGGCTAGTTAATACGGCTACTTCTTAAACTTTCGATCTATTAAAGTAAGTTTAAATCTTTTAAATTAATTAATAGCTTCTAATCTTTCGAAGACTAAAGTATTAATAGTCGTTCTTTAGAAAAAAGCGACTACTAGAGTAGAAGCCTCGTAATAATTATAAGAAATTTTTATAAGTACTTTAATTTTTCCGAAGTAAGCGACTAGTTCTAATATTTTAAAGCTTTTTACTTTAGCGAGAGAAGCGTAACTATATACCGAAGTACTAGATATATTTTAACTCTAAAAGTATAAGTGCTTTACTACGAAGATATCGAAGCAGCTTCTAAATATTCGTAGCCTATCCTTAATAATAAAAAATTACTAGGATCCGAGCTCGATAGTATTAAGCTCGTAGTCTTAGTCCCTTACGAGTATAAACTTTAAGTAAGTATCTTCGAAAGAAACGAGGCTAGTTTTAATATTTTAAAGTAAGTAATTATTTCTTATCTTCTAGTTAAGTATAACTTCTACTCCTTTAATTCGAAAACTTAGAAGTAATAGAGATATTCTAAGACTAATATAAACGTAAGTTCGGAATTTTTAAAGTAGTATAACTAGTTCTAATTTTTTATAGTCTATTCCCTAGACTATAGATAAGTATAGATTTATAATAACCTAGTTTGCTTAAGGAATCTTTAGAAAACTCGAAGAGAAGGCTCTCTTTAAAGCAATCGAAGCGGCTTTCGAGACTAATACTACTAATAGTAGTCCTTAAAAAAGAAGCTTCGAATTTCTTAAAGCTAGTTAAAAGCAACGATTATATAGATTAGGTACCGAATACTACGAAGATTTCGAAGTAATGCTAAAATATATATATTACAATGCTTATAATTAATATTAATAATATTAAGCTTCGAAAGTTTCGAGATAAATAAATAATATAACTAAACGAATAAGTTCTTTCTTTCTTAGTATTTTAAAACTCGCGGAATACTTCTAAAATTTCGTAGTACGTATTACTAACTTTAATAGTAGTCCTAGGGTTACCTATACCTATCGTTTATCTCTAAATTCTCGAAGTACGCCTATCGTCCTACCCTAAAGAACTAAGGTAGCTTATATATAGCTTTAAGGTTTCCGAAGTAAATAAATTTCGTAATTCTACTTCTCTAGCCTATAGTTATACGTTTAATTATACTACGAGTAAGGCTTTCTACTCTTTACTCGAGGATTTAGAAAGTCTTTTCTCGCTACTAAAGGATCGTCGTTCTAGTTAATTAAGTAACGAACGATCGTTAAGCTTTTAAAGCTTATAGACTATCCTCTCTATTCGTAAATTTTTCGTAGGTTCTAGCGTCTCTTAATATAATAGTATTAATAACTACCTCTTTAAAAAAAATAAGTTTCGTATACTTCGATAGCCGTTTCGCTAATATTAATAAGCGAGTTTTAAAAATACTAAAGAAGACTATTATACGTCTATAATCTCGTTAAAGACGTATCTTAAAGAGTCTATTACTTTAACTTACTAGAGGTTTTCTCTTTCTCTTAATTTAGTCTTAATTAACTCGAAACCTCGGAAATAGTAGACTATTCTTAATCCTAGAATATATAAGCTAATTTATAATTACTACGAAAGGATCGAGATATACTTTATTCGAATACTTAAAGAACTAAAAATAAAATAAGCGAACCTCTATTTCTTCGAGTTAGCTTTACTTTATCTACTAATAACGAGGTACGAACCTATCGCTATACTAATAAGTTTTTCGAAATAAAAGAACGAGCTTTAAGTAGCTTATAGCTCGATTAAGTAACTAAAGATGCTTTACTTCGATCTTTAGTACCTCTTCGCTTCGTAAAAGATATAAGAAGCTAATTATATAAATATAGTATAGTATTATTCGAAGTAAAGGTCTCGCCTAAGATTTCGAATTAATAGTATTCTTCGAAGATCTTATAGCTAACTACTTCTCCGTTAACTACTTAAAAGTCGAATCGTCTAGTAGCTTATTTACTTAATAAATCCGTAGTAAATTACTAGATATAAGTGCTCGTACTAATTCTATAATATCTCTAGCTTAAACCTTTTAAGAATAAGTTAGCCTTAGTACTATAATACTTTCGAGACTCGTTACTCTTATACCTTCTATCTTTAAAGAGCTCGTATTAACTAAGAGATCTTACGCGTAGTTAATAGATTTCCTAAGTAGTTACTAGCTTTATTCTTTATCTACGGATTATTCGTATAGTTTATCTTAAAAGAAAAGTACTACGTTACCGTTATACGAATCTTAAGAGCCGTACTATATATTCGCTCTTCTTATATTATATTATATTTCGTAAAGATATAAGCTTTAATTAGTACGATCGTCTTAAGATTAAAGTACTTTAGCTTTAATTAAAGTAGGTAGTTCGGATAATTCGTAATTACCTACGCTTTAAACTAAGCCTAAGACCTACTTTTTATTAGTATATAAAGAACGAGGCTTATACTTCTTTACCTACGATATTCTTCGAGTATATAAGTAGTAAGAGCTTACTATAAGAGTTCCGTAGTACCTTTATTTAATATAGCGAGTAACTAAGCCTCGTTTATCTTATACTCCTCCTTAACTTCCTTAAGAAATTCTTACTCCTCTAGAGCTAACGCTTTAATATCCTTCTCGAGCTACTTAACGCTTAAAGTAATCGTATTAGATAGCTTCTATAAAGCTAAGCTCTTTATCTTTTTCTTCTTAACCTTCGTTCTTTATACTTATAGGCGAGCTATAACTTTAAAGGAGTCGTTCGAAGAGAGTAAATACGGAGAATAGGTAGTTACTACGATAAAATAGAGGTAAGGTTCTTAAGGTAGATCGTGCTTATATTTTCTTCGAGCCGCGAAAAAAGCGAAGCTACTTAAGTAACCTTATATAACTAAGTAATTCTAGTCGTCTTCGTAATTCTTAAGTATTACTTTAATCTTCTTAAGCCGCTTATTATTATCTAGTACCTTAAGTCTTTCGAATATAGCTTAATCTAAAGTACTACGCGGCGCTTTAAAAGTAAAAGAACGCGCGCTCGTATTAATTAAAATAAATATTAATACGAATATTAAGAGAGGCGTAACCTCGTTAGATACGAGCTATTATAACTAGTATAGCCTTATAGCTTTCGTATAAAGAATCTAAAGAAGTATATTAACTATAAGACTAACTTAAAATAGGCGAAGAAATAGAGAGCTATAGGTTATCGAATATACCTTTAGTATTATTAAAGTACGAGTATTCCGCAGTAAGAAACTAACTAGCCTAATATTTAGTAAAGGCCGATAGCTTTACTACTATAAGTCGCGGACTAAATAAGCTAAACCCTAAACGCTTCTTTAAAGTATCCGAGGAATACTAAAGTTACTTTAATTATTACGAAGCTCGATATTAATTATAACTATTATAGCTTTTATAAGTATTAACTCGAATATACCGTTTTTTTTCGAGCTTTAGACGATTCGAGTATACCTTTAAAAGCTTTAAAAGCACTTAAGAACTAATTTCGCTCGATTATTTCGAATACTTAGCGACTAGTAGAGAATATATTAGTTTAAAAACTTAGACTAACTTCTTCTAGTAAGGCGAAGCGTAAAAAGGATATAGCTAAAAGAGCTTCGAATAAGATAAAATCATCGTCTTAAGACCTTCGTACTCTAGTACTCTCCGAAGATTTCGAACTAAAAGTTTCGATCTCTTAACTTTAGAGACCTCTCTTCTTTTCGTACTTCGATAATATCGCGCTTCTCTTTTTAGATTAGTATACTAGGTTAAAGCTACGATTTAAGGATTATTTAATTCCGATTTAATTCTAGAGCTCGTTATATTAGGGTATATAGTAGTATAAGGAGAATAAAGAATAATAAAGTCGCTAGAAGGTATAAAGTAATTAAGGTATAAGAAGTATATTAGCTAACCTCCTTACCTAGATAATTATTTAGAAGTATAAGTCCCTCGAAAAAGATAAGAAGAGATTCTAGTTAAAGTTTACTTTAAAAGGTAAGAAGATAAACTTTACTTCGATCGTTACGAGGATTCGAAAAGAACGTAAGTAAAGAGATAAAGAGTATACTTAATTAGTATAAAGTAAATATACTAGCGAAGACTTTATTACGAAGTTCTTATATCTAAAGAGTAGTCGTTAAGTCGTTTACTTAAAAGATATATATATAGCTCGATATTTTCGTAAGCTCGAAGGTATTATTAAAGTTAATAATAAAGACGAAATATAGAGAAATAAATCTTTTACTTACCTTAAACCTCGAAAATTTTACGGCTACGCTACGCGCGATATAGCCTATAGCTACGATAATTTTAAGGCGAAGACTAGCTCTTAAAGGTTATAAAGGTCGCTTCGATAATAACTTAGGTATAGCTACGTAGTAAACGAAGCTCGAAGAAATCGATTTAAAGCTAGTTTTCGATAAGGAGCCGATCTCGTAGAATATAAAGGACTATCTCTTATCTAATCTCTAGGGTATATCTTATATAAAATAGGCTTCGTTTCTATTAAGGCTATACTATTACGTCCTTACTCTCTAGGCCCTTCTCTTCGCTACTTTAAGCCTCTTACGCCTATACCTTAGGCCCTTTCCTCCGCTACTTTAAGCCTCTTGCGCCTATACCTTAGGCTCTTTCCTCCGCTACTTTAAGCCTCTTACGCCTATACCTTAGGCTCTTCCTCTCGCTACTTCGAGCCTCTCGCGCCTTAAGCTATAATATATTTCGTAATTCGTTTTAGGCCGAAACGAATTACGAAAACTTCGTACGTTCGTACGTTTCTATAGTATTACCTCTAGTAACCTCGTTAAATACGAAAAATAACGCGTATACTCTCTTACTAGGTATTATCTATTAAAGTCGCTTACTCTTCGGTAGATACGAGGCGACGATATAGCGACGGCGGTTACTATACGTAACGTAGATTTCGTAGCACGTATAGTAGCTAGAGAGGAGTATAGAATACTAAAAGGTAGTTCGAAAGTATCGTATTACGCTATAAACGAAGTAGAGCTAGCGTCGACACTCGCGAAAGCCGAAGCTACCTAGGGTAGCGCTAAGACTAGCTTCCGAGGGGTATAGAAGTATTATTCTATCTCGGAGCTGCACCGAGCGTCTTATCCTTTGGTCACCGGTAGCATTTCGATAACTCCCTAGCTTAGAACTGCTATGCAGTTACTTGCCGCGGTTCACTTTGTAACAGCACATGAGGCATTTTAGTGGAACATGTTGTTGCCTCAGAACCTAGGTCGCTAATATCGGGATTCGAAACGGAAGGTAGCATTGATCGTGCGTTAACTTTGATACAAGATCTCATCCACTCCCCTCATCGTCGAATCGGACGCCTCGGACCAAAGGGAAGAAAGCAGGCTAGTGCGTCATTAGCTCTTTACGCAGCATGACGACCTACCCAGATTCGGCAGGTAACACCAAGAATAAGTCAACAAGCATGCCGCTAATTGAGCTTGGGAAGCTTGGGAAGCTCAACTGGGGGATGGTTAATGCTTCAGATGTGGGGGTTGGTGCTGCCATGGCTCAGATACCATCCTAGGTGTGGTTTCCCTCCCGATAAAAAGAGGGAGACGACCAACTTATCTGAGACCTGAACATCTTTGTAATGTTACGTCTAAGCTCAGACATCTCAGTACAAGAGTATATGTCAACATGCTTGTCTCTACCCTGCTGCTAGCACTGAGTGTCTCTGCAGTCCTCGGCGGTCCAATTACACGCTCAACTTATGCGGTCAAAGGCTCACATCCTGTCCCGAGAGGATGGAGAGCTCTCGACCGGGCACCTCAAGACCACAAGATGGAGCTACGCATTGGTCTGACACAGGGAGACTTTAAAGGTCTCGAGAAGCACCTATTCGAAGCATCAACCCCAACACACAGCAAATACGGCCACCATTTGACAGCTGGTGATGTGCACAGTTTTGTAAAGCCATCTGACGAGGCCTCTAGTGCCGTACATGAGTGGCTGTATGAAAATGGGATCCTGTCGGAGGATATCGAGTACACTCCCGCCAAGGATTGGATCAAGGTCAACCTACCCGTTTCTGCCGTTGAGGACCTTCTCGAGACACAATATCACACTTACATAAGCGAAGATGGTCGAACAGCTGTAAGAACTCCTGAATGGTCTCTACCGCGCCATCTGCACAAGCACATTGCTACGATCCAACCTACGAACTCCTTCTTTGGTCCTCGAGCACAAGCCAGAATGGAGAAGAGAAAGTCGGAAGCCTTTGCGGATGTTGAAGATGTTCCAGAGTACCTCCCACCTCAGCCAGACGCTGCAACAGTCGATGAAGTCTGCAACACGACCTGGGTTACTCCGACCTGCCTGCGGACGCTGTATGGTACTATAGATTATACTCCACAGTCAACCGACAAGAATACCGTAGCTATGAATGATTTTCTAGGAGAGGTCAACATCCGGTCTGACACAAAACTATATCTGCAACGTTTCCGCCCAGAAGCACTCGGTGCCCAAGAAGACTATCAGATTATCTCGATCAATGGTGGCACAACAGACCAGATTCTGAATGAAACTCAGCTTGAAGATGGAACAGGTATCGAAGGCAACCTCGATGACCAAACCTTGATTGGCGTCTCCTGGCCTACACCTCTTACGATCTACTCAACCGGCGGCTCACCACCTTTCAACCCAGACATTGTCACTCCGACGAACACAAACGAACCATATCTGACCTGGCTTGAGTATGTGCTCTCGCTGCCCGACCCTCTACCGGCTGTCATCTCGACCTCTTATGACGACGATGAGCAGACGGTACCCAAGGACTATGCGATTCAAGTCTGCAACACACTCGCCCAGCTCGGCGCACGCGGTGTCAGCGTGCTCTTTGCATCTGGCGATTCTGGTGTTGGTACAAACGGTGAATGCTACACCAACGATGGACGCAATGCCAGCACTTTCCTCCCCAACTTCCCCAGCTCTTGCCCGTACATCACTAGCGTTGGTGGTACCTACAAGTTTAACCCCGAAGTTCCTGTCTTCCGTAACCGATCGACAGGTCTCTTCACCGGAGGTGGTGGTGTCTCAAACTACTTCGATACGCCAGATTACCAGGTTGAGGCACTGCAATCATACTACGCCGCTACCGGTGTAGTCGACGAGTACGCAGGTCTCTTCAACCCCAACGGCCGCGGATATCCTGACGTATCCGGCCAGGCCCTCAACTACACCATCTACTGGAACGCAACCCTGTATCCGGTCAGCGGCACCAGTGCGTCGACACCAGCTGTCTCGGCCATCCTTGCTCTTGTCAATGATGCTTTGATCGCTGCTGGAAAGCCAACTCTTGGTTTCCTCAACCCGTGGTTGTATGCAGGTGGATACAAAGCGTTCAGCGATGTGACCACTGGATCGAACTACGGTTGTGATACCGAGGGCTTCCCTGCTGTTGTAGGCTACGACCTTGCGACCGGCTGGGGTACACCCAACTTTAAGGATATTGTAGCACTTCGTGGTGTTAATGTTGCCGGCTCCGGTGGATGGGGCTCGTGGGAATAGTCTTGATTGCGTTGGAATAGTTCGAGATCAGTGTGACCTCGCATGCCAGAAACATAGACAGCATGTCCAAACGAACGCATTCGAGTCCAGAGTCCTAGAAGAGTATTTCATCTTTGAGGCCGCTGATAGGGGCCCACCTCGAGGAATCCACAGCCCAAGAACTTCTTAGATAAAGAGTAACATGACAAATATCTCTCACGATAGCACCGGCGTCAAGTTGATGTTTAGGTGAAGCATATAGTAAGAAACATGCCGTTCGAAGGAGTGAGAGTAATGGACCATGGAAAACGCGCCCATCGACCAACTGCCAAGCAAGCAAGCTTGTTGCTGGTGGTTTGGCTATCACTGGGTGCGTGTCGCGAGTGTGCGGTTGGCGACGACTGCACTGATTAGACAGCTTTCGGTCTTCGTACCTCTTGTTTCAGATATATACTAGATTCAAATAGCTTTCACGCCATGGTAGCTGTATACAGCGGAGACTGGATGGACGACGAGAATCGTTTGTCTAGCCCGGATATTTGGCCTCTAAGAAAGCAGTGTATAATAAGGGCAGGAGCTGGAAATAGCTGTCGCACATCCCGAGTGAAGTATGCGTGGAAGCATCTTCCTCATCGTCTATCATTTCGTTCCCTCGCGATCATTTTCGCCGCTTTGCTAACTGCTCGCTCTCTAGAGCTTGTACCTCGCTATACTATAACGACCTAGAATGTTGGTCGCCTGTATGTCTTGCATAAGCGGTGTGAAATCAGCTAAGGATTATTGTATTAAACTAGCTAGAAGTGACGGTACGATAAGGCCGCTTTAATAGGCCAATAATGCCAAGCCCTTACGTAATATTATATCCTCTACCACCTAGTAAAGACGTAATAATATATAATAAACGAAAAGCTTAGTATAATCTAGGGTATATTAAAACGCTTTTTCCCTAGATTATTCTTCTTCCTTTTATATACCTATATCTTCTTATATATCTTTATAGCTAAGTAAGTCTCTATCGTATAAGTATATCCTAATACCGTAATCTAGCATCGTCGTTAATACTCTATAATATTCCGTAACTTCTCTTAATATACCGCTAATTCGAAAAGTTACTATTAACCTTCTACCTATAAGGTTAAGAAAGCTTAAGTTAATAGAGCTAATAGAAAATCAACGTAAGCCTATATTTCGAACTATATTTAAGTATAAAGTTTAAAATAAGAAGATAAAGAAGTATAAGTAGTAGAATATATTTATAGAAGTCCGTAAGTTAATATAATTCTAGATAAATATATAGAATAGAGTTCTACGACGAGTAAATCTATTTAAGCCGAGGTATTCGTTATCTAGGCTAAGGGAAAGTATATTTATATCGAAGAAAAGGCGTATAGATCGTATAAGATAGGAAATAGTCCGTTTACTAAGTATATTTTAATCGGTTTTAGTATAAATTATAAAGGTATATATAAATATCCGTAGAACTATATAATATACTAATAAATCTAGTATATACTAACTATACTTAGGAAAAGATAGTAATTAACTATAGTCTTTTAAGTATTTAGAACGATATATATAAATATACGTAACTCTCTATAAGATTAGATACTAATATAATATATAGAGTTAGACGCTATAAATCTTAAAAAGAAAATACGAGCTAATATAAAGGCGAAGAAAGCTACTAATATTAGAAATACTCCTAGTAGAAAGTCTTAAAAGTAAGGAAATCTCTATAAAAGTTCGTAACTTCTTATAATATAGTAATTATATACTTATAAGTTAATAAAGAATAATAATAATAAGTATATACTATTAATATATCTTTTCGTTCTTTTATAATATTCTTTATAATACTTCGTAAGTCGTTCTCTAATCTTTCGCGAATTTCTCTATAATTATTCGTAACTTAAGCGGCTTTAATATTCTCTATATTTCTCTATAGTCTTCTATAAGTTATATTATATTTTTAATAAGATAAAGGTATTAGTAGTTATTATATCTTAACTACTTAGCCTCTCTTCCTCTCTAGAGTTATAGCCTAGGCTTTTAGCCTTCTAGCTTATACTCTTCTCTCTTTCTCTCTACTACCTAAAGGATACTTAATTTCTTATTTTTTAAGGCCTCTCTCTTAGGCTATACTCGCCTAGATTTCGCTCTCTTTTCTATAGGCTTACGTCTCGCTCTCTTTACTATTTAGATATTCTCGTTTTTACCGCTCTCTCTTTACGATTACTAGTAATATCGAGTATAGTAGAGCCTTCGTCGTTAAGCTCTATAGATAGTAGTAGGGTCTCTCTAATCGTAGTTTAATCCTTATTAACCTCGTTATTTATTAGTACGTCTAGTAGTACTTTATTAACGTTTATTATCTCTTCTACTTCTTCTAAAATATTAAGTAATTAAGGTACTATTCTATTAGGTTCTAGCGATATAATAGGCTTCGTCTTAGTTTTAGGTAATACCTTACTATTCTAATTAATCGCCTATTCGACTAGGGGTTCTTTCTTATTATTAAATAGGGTTACCTCTTCCTCCGTACGCTTAACGATAGTAGTAGTATTCGTACCTAGCGGGCTACTCTTATCTATAGGCCTTATTTAGTTCGCGATACCCTCTAAAATACCTCTTTATAGTGTTTTAATTTCTACTATATTAAGCTCGCTACTTAAGTCCTTAATAACTTCTTTCGGATATAGTTTCTTCTACTCGCTAGCTAGTACGGCTACGAGGTCGTTATAAAAAGAAGTTTATCTTTTCTCTTCTTATAGTAGCTCCTCTACCTTTAGCGAAGCTTTTAGTAGCTCTATATCTTACCGACGTAAGGCTGCTTATGTTACCGAGGAGCTCTATAGTTCTTTAATATTCCCTTTTAGTATATTCGCCTTTATAAGCCGTTAACTATTAATAAGCAATTTAAGAATCTTCCTATTAGGCTAAGCTAAAACGTAGATACCTAAGTAGTATTTCTTTAAGACTTTATAGAGCCTATACTACCTAGCGTTAAGCTTATTATAAGCCTTAGCCCTTACTAAGATCTAGTTACCCTTTGTAATATTACGTAGCTTAACGCGATCTACGCGAACCTTATATACCTTCTTAGCCTTCTTTAGAAGTTTAAGGTTTACTATAGACCTAGTATACTATATTATAGCTATTTACTAAATTATATATTCCTCGTTTATATAGCTTACTAATAGTAGCCGAAGTTCGTTATCGTCTATAGGCAAGCGAGGATGCTTACTATATAGTAAAAAGTAGGGGAACTGCTTAGTTCCTATATATACCCTAACTCTAGTTATAAATACGGCTTATTATAGGAACTAGTTTTAAACCCTTATCGATCTATTAATAAGCATCTTAGTTAAGATATTACCTAGTAAGCCGTTAAAATTCTCGACCTTTCCGTTAGTACGAGGATAGTATAGTATAGTAAATTAATACTTCGTAGTAAGTACCTTTAAATAGGCGAAAAGAACCTAACCTATAAGGTTACTTTCGTTATCTAATAAAAGTTCCTTAGGTAGCTCGTATACTATAGTAAGATAATTATATAGCGCGTAAGCTACCGTTTTCGCTCTCGCGTCGGGTAATACTATCGTAATTAGCTATATAGTAAGATATTTAACGCACGTTAGTATTTAACGGTTACCTTTAGGTATTTATAGTAGAGGTTCGATAAAGTTAATCGCCTAATAGTTAAAGAGGTTTAAGTTTAGGGAACTTAGAATATAAGGAAGTTCCGGTTCTTATTTAGAGCGAGACCGTTAACTATACTAGTATTACGAGTAGGTCTATATAAAGTTCTTAATATCTCGCTTAATATTATACTACTAGCCTCGTCCTTATATAACTCTCTATAAATTAGGAAATCCTAGATAACTATAGTGATTATATAGTTAGTCTAGGAAATCGGCTCTTATTATATAGAGAATATAAGGAAAGTTCTAGTCTCCTTTAATACGATATAGAGTATCCCCTTAATATTCGTAATTAAACGTAAATTACGTAAGTTTAATATCTTTCTCGATATTTATAGGTAGTTTAACGCCTTTAGAGAGGAATCGTAGTATATATCCGGCTTAATCGTCTTTATTATACCCCTTTACGAGGTTAAGGCGAGCGAGCGTTTACGTCGCTTAAGCTAGGTTAGTTATTATATTTCGTAGGCCCTTCTCTATCTAGTCGAGTCGACGGCTAATTACGTCTATAACTATATTTTCTTTACCTTTTCGGTACTTTATATTAAGCTAATACTATTAGAACTCGTTGATTTAGTAGGTAATTCGCTTAGATATATACTTAATAGTATTTATATATTTTAGGCTCTTATAATCGATTAATACCGTAATTTCGTATCTATTATTAACGTAGTAGTTCTATAGCGTAAGAGCGTGCTTTACCGCTAGTAATTCCTTCTTATAAATAGGATAGTTAATTTCCGCTATCGTAAGTTTCCGGCTATTAAAGGCGATAGGGTAAAGTTTTTATATATCGGGATTATATTAGCTAAGTTCGATCCCTAGTACGTATTTACTATAATTTATACTAATAATAAAGAGGCGTCTCGTATCTAAGGCTTATAATATAGGGTCTTCTATAATTATCTACTTATATCGATAGAATACAATATCGGCCTAAGATATCTATATAATCTTACGAAATCGTTTAGCTCTAAGCTCTACGTCGCTCTCCTTAAGTAGTTTAAATAAAGGGACGAAGATACGAGTAAAGTCCTTTATAAAGCGTTAATAGTAGAAGACTAGGCCTATAAACTAGCGAACTTCGTAAACGTTCCTTAGAATAGGCTAGTCTAAGATAGTATTAATCTTTAACTATAAAGGCTTAATAATCTCGTTCTCGACTAGATAACTATAAAACTCTAGGCGTAAGGCTTTAAAGATATACTTTAAGGGTTAAGCGTATAAGAAGGCGTCCTTTAATTTTACGTAGACTTTCGTAATATAAAATTAATATTCCTTAAGTGTATTTAAGTAGATATTATATTATCTAAATAGATAATAACTAACCTTTCTAACTACGATCTTAATATACGGTTTATTAAGGTCTAGAAGGTTACCGGAGTATTATATAATCTAAAGGGTATAGTAAGAAACTTGTATTTTCCTTATTAAGTATTAAAAGCTATCTTCTTACGGCTATTATTATCTACTTAAACCTAGTAGTATCCTTATATTAGATCTAGTTTAAATAGATATCTAGCGTTTCTAATTAGGTCTAGATACTCCTAGATCCTTAGTAGTAGATAGCTATTTTTATAAGTAACTACGTTTAAGGCCTTATAGTTAATATATATTCTCTATTTTTCTTTAGGTTTCTTAACGAATATAGTAGAGAAGCTTTAACTACTTAAAGACTCCTAGATAATCCCTTAAGCTAATATTTATTTAATCTATTTAGATTATTCCTTAAGGTATACGGATAATAGTAGGTAAGCGTTAATATTAATAAATAATATATCGCTTATATTTATTATATAATCGATTCCTCGCTTAGGAGATAGTATAGCGAGTAAGTCTTTCTTAAAGATCTCGCTATACTTATTAACTATCTTCTAGAGTTCGTATAATTTCGTAGTTTTATATAAAACTACTTTATACTAGTCGGCTTACTATATCTTTATTTCTTTAAAGTTAGCCTTAGTCGATATATATACGATATATACTAGGCTTATCGGCTTTTATAACGCCCTTTTAACCTAGGCTACTATTAGTAATTCGCTACTAAAGTTAGCTATATTAATCTAGTATATTAGCGTTTAAGACTAAAGGTTAAAAGTTTAACCGGCTATAGTTATAGTTAAGGATAAGTTATCCTAATCTATTTATAGCTTATAGTTATATAGCTAGGGAATATCGAATATAATATCGAACTCGGCGATATTTAAAACTTAGGTAGTAGTATAGTACCTATACCCTAAAAGGTTTAGATTATAGCTCGTCTTTCTTAGTAAGCGAATAACCGATTCGTTTATTACTTTTATCTACTCGCTTATCTCTTCTTACTTACGGATCGAGAGGGCTAGTCGATATACTAGGTTACTAGAGATATAATCTTAATCTACTCCTAAGTTAACGAGGATAAAGATATTATAACGTCGTTCTTTATCGATTAATACGCTCTTTACTACTAAGAGATACGCTTTCTCCGAATAAGTAGCTAGATAGTAAGATAGTTTAGGTTATAGACTACCGCTATTAAGCGTAGAATATTATAGAAGAGTAACTTCGAAACTTAAGTTTCCTTTAGGCCTAATAGGTTCTTCCTTTATTACTAGGCCGTTTAGTTTCTCTACTTAAACTTAACTTCTTTCTTACGTTATTTCGATCGAGAGCGAGAACTTATATAACTATATCGGCTATTAAAGCGTTCTCTACTAGAGTCTCTACGATCTATAAGGGTCGGCGATCGTCTACGAACGCTTCGGTTATTAGTGCGTTAATAGTAGTTATTAGCTATATATCTACGCTTTTCGTACTTAAAGCAAGCGTTTCTTAACTTATACTAGCTCTTCTATTTCTCTAATCCCTTTTATAGGGATTTACGAGATATAGAGGAGGTCTTTCGCCGCCTATACGGCTTTAAGATACTATAGAAGTATCTTAGTAAGTCTTCTCTTACTCTATTATCTATCCGATAGGTTTAAGTAAGTCTAAGTATTTATTTCGTACGATCTATACGTTAGATATAGTCTACTAGAGGTAAATTATCCTATTTAGAGTATTCTACTATCTTCGTATATATACGTAAGTCTATATTAACTTATATCGCTTCTTTAATCTCTTACGATTGTTTTATAGGCTTAATCTTTACCTTAAGCTTTACTAGATCGGCGACGAAGTTAATAATAGATAACCCGTCTTATACTATCTATACCTACTAGTTCCGATACTTAATTTATTCGTTAGAGTCTCTAAAGTAATTATTTAACTAAGTAGTATACTACTCTATTATCGTCGTAGTTATCGCTACTATAGTATTAAAGAGTTAGCGGATCGAATAAGCTAGAAAGGTTTAAGCTAATTATACCGCTTCTACCTCCTTCGTTTATACTTAGTAGGTACTATAAAAGTTATACTAGTCTATAAGTTCCCGAATATATCGATTAAGCTTATTCCTCGTTCGATCGCTATCGTAGATAAACGAGTCTTTTATCTTAGGCCTCTACGTACGAGTAACTTAAGGCTCTCGTAAGGTATATAATACGTCTTTAAATAACTCGCCGAGACGTTAGATATTCTAGCTATTATAGCTAATACCTTCGTTAATTTAAGCCGCTACTAATTAATGCTACTTAAGAGCCTACTAGCCTTATTAAAATAGTACTTAGTTCTATTACTATAATTAGATTAAGGCCTCTAGTAAATAGTCTATTTAACTAAAAGGAGTATAATATAGAGTTAGTTAGAACTCCGTAGGATTAAATAAGATATCGTACTCGCGAGTGCTCCTTAAGGGAGTCTTAAAGTTTTATTATAGATTCGAGTCTATAGGGGATTTAATAGTACGCTTTATTAAAGTTTATAAGCTTTATTTATAAATAAATACTATTAAGTAATACTCTATAACCTTCTATAAGAGCCTTTAAGTCTCTTATATCCCTTATAAATTTATATATATCTATATTCTTATTAACTATCTACTACTACCTCTAATATTATAGGGTAATCTTTATCTAGGTAAGTAGTTATTATATTAAACTTCCTAAGGTAGCGTAGTCTTAATTATAACTAAGCGCCTTACTATATCTTAGCTAAGATCGACTTAAGGCTAATTCCTACTAATTAGATTAATAGAGTTCTTCTTTATATCCTATTTAGCTAGCGGCGGAATTATTATTTCCGTAAGGTAGAAAAGTATTTCTATCGTTTAGTTAAGTCTCTATTGTTTTTAATTAGATCCCTATAATAAGGGGTAGCTATTATCTTCCTTTTCGAGTCTAGTATAATTCCTATTACCTTCTAAAGGTCGACTATTCTATCGCTCGTTTAGCGCTAATAGAGGCGATATTTAGTTAGTCTTTTACCGCTCTCGAGAACGAGAAATTATTCTTAAGAGCGATAGTATAGTCGCTTTAGTTATTAGTAACTTAATATAATACGCTATTTTATTACCGTAATCGTTACTACTAAATATAAAATTAACTAAGGATTATTATATTAAACTAGCTAGAAGTAACAATACAATAAGGCCGCTTTAATAGGCTAATAATGCTAAGCCCTTACGTAATATTACAGCGGCGTAGCCTTGCAGATTTAACAAGGCTCTTAATATAGACCGGAGAGACGGCCTTAAAGACTACTATCTCGCTAGCCGGATTTTAGGCTTGACTCCGAGACGCACGGTGCACACACACGTAACTTTATAAAGTCTTGCTATCGATACTCTTATCGCCTACTAAATTTTGCCTATAAGCGAGAGGATCATTTAATATACTATTATTATAGTATTTAGGGTTGCTCTATAGAGTTAGTACGATCATTAAGAGGGGTATCCGCAATAGTATATAGTTAGTATATATTGTCTAGGTTAGTTATTATCGTAGTCGAAGACTATATACCTGCTATAAGTATATAAGGCCGCTACTCGGCTAACCTTCCTATAAAGGTCTCCGCATGCTGTATCTTTAAACCTTACGGTACTACTAAGCTAGCTAAGTAATCTTATTATTGTTAAATATAGGTAAGAATAGGCTATAATTACTCTAGCTACGTACCTCGGCTAAGAGTAAGATAATAATCTCGCTTATTATTAAATATAGATAAGAATAGGCTATAATTACTCTAGCTACGTACCTTAACTAAGAGTAAGATAATAATCTCGCTTATAAGATACTAGGCCTTCTAGGCTATTCTAGGCCCTATAAAAGGGAGATTACTAATCTCTAGACGAGATTAAGGGGCTAATTATCTTCTCCTATTTTACTATACCTATTATAGGTATATAAAGAAGGTATAACCTCTTAGATAGTAAATATAAGTTATTCTACGAATATACGCCTATCGCTACCTACTTTAATTCTATAGGTTTTAAGCTCGGAATAGCTAATCTTTTAGGCCTTATTCTTTTATTTTCTTCCGGTTTATAGGCATCGTTACTCGCCTATAATAGATAGCTTAAGCCTAAAGTTCCTAAAGCTTAAAGGCTCCTCTAATTAGGATATCTAGTTACTATAGGCATTAGCAACCCTAACTTAGAAGGGTTATATTAAAGTTATACGCTCTATAAACCCTCTAGATCTAGTAATTTAATAAGGGGAAGCCTATATTACTTACTAGGCCTAGAGAGATACTTAGTTATACTAAGTAGTAGCCCTTATAAGGCTTCTACTAGAAGATAGCCTACTATTATAAACTCGTAATATTAATAACGCCTTTTTACTATAGAATCGCCTAGAGGCTCTATACGAACTAAAGAGTTTTAGTTTCGAGTTCTTAACTGATAGGAAACTATTTACTACTACGCTAGTATAGTATAATAGGTCTATAAAGGCCTATCTTACTAGAATTAAGCGTCTAACGGACGAACTTACTACCCGGAAGCTACCTATACCTTCTAAGGTAATAGCAGTATATACCCTCTCTAATCTCGGCTCGGAATAGGAAAATACAGTAGCTATTATTAGCTAGAGCTACCGAACGTATAAAGGTTCGAAAATCGACCTAGTAGCTTTATTTAGCTAACTAGTTAACGAATTTCGGCGATAATAGGCTAACTAATCTACGGATATAGTTATAATCGCTTAGATAAGGCCTAATAAGGCTAAATATCCCTACTATAAGAAAGGGAGGTATATACCTAAGAAATACTAGAAGAAATACCTATACCTTAGATACAATAGGGGCAAAACCACCTCTAAAAAAGGTGAATAAATAGATAGGCCTAAGGCCTATATTACTAAGGAAGAAATTGTTCTTTACTTAATAAATCTAGACCCTATAGGCACGTAGTACCTAGATAGCGCTACTACTAGCTATATTAGTACCTATAAGGACCTATTCTAAAGGTTAGAGCCTTATAATATACCTTTAAAGTAGAGAGACGAGAAGGTTATTAGGATTAGATAGTATAAGGAAGTTAAACTTCGACTATAAATAACCGAAAAGCCTATAACCTTAGAACGAGTACTTTATATACTAAAGTTTAAGTTAAACCTTATATTATAAGGCTAATTAGTAAATAAGGGGATAGAAATTATAGTAAAAAGAGAGGGTTATACCCTATACTATAAAGGAAAGGTACTAACTAATAGGATATATCGAAATAATCTTACTCTTATTTTAGTATAAGTTAATTAACTAGCCTAACTAAAGGCCTATATTTTAACCTTTAAGGCTAACGTATAAGTTAAATAACCGGCTAAGGCCTATATTATAACCTCTAAGGCGAATTAGTATAGAAGGATAGATTATATAAAGTATAACGCCCTTAAGAACCTACCTAACGCTACTAATAAGATAAAAACGACCCTAGAGAGTCTAACGAAATATAAGGACTATAATACCTATATATAGGCAAAGGCAACCGTTAAGGTAAACCGTAAGAGCCCTATACGAAGCATAGAATACCTAGAAAAGGTATATAGTGATATTTATAGGCTAATTAGCCCTAAAATATAGACTAGGAAAAGGTACTTTATTACCTTTATTAACGATCTAACTAGGTATATTAATATAGTGCTATTACGTATAAAAGACTAGGTATTTAATAAATATAAAACCTAGTAAGTCCAGGAGGAGAGGTAAATAGGCTAAAGAGTTAAACGGTTATATATCGATAACGCTCGGGAATATAAGTCTAAGGTCTTCTAAGACTACTACTAGAGCTAGAGGGTTATATATATCTATATAGCACTATATACCTCGGTATAGAATAGCGCTAGCGAGCGAATAAATCGAATAATTATAAAAAAGGTTCGCTTAATGCTTATAGAGGCTAATTTACCTAAAGTATACTAGGGGAAAGCAGTTTTAGCTGCTACCTATCTATATAATAGGACTCTAAATAGTTCTATAGAGTATAAAACTCTCTACGAAGTAAAAATAGGCTATAAACTAGATATATTAAATATTAGAACCTAGGGGTCTATTACTTATCGAGTCACGCCTAAAATAAGCCGTAAGAAGCTCGATCCGAGAGCTAAGGCCTATATATTAGTTAGATATAGATCTAACTAGTATAAACTATTAAATCTAACTAATAGGACCACTATTTAGGCGCGTAGCGCCTATATAATAGAGAGGAAGTACCTAAACGACTAGAAAATCGAGGAATAACTAGTTAAAAAGGAAGATCTAACTACTAAACTATTAATAACCAATAACTAACTAGCTACGAAAAGCTAGGAAATACTAGATCTCGAGAATTCATACGGTAGTTATTTCTAGCTCGAAGCTAGAAACGAATAAATTAACTAACCGACTAAATCAATATAAACTAACTCTAATGCTTATAACGACTTAATAGAGCAACTCTAATAAGCCGCTAATACCGAAATAAATATAGAAGTAGCTATATCGGCTATCTATAGCCCTATAAGTTATAGGGAAGCTATAGGCTCCCTATAGGTATTAAAATAGCTAAATATAATAGAAAAAGAGTTAAACGAGCTCGAAAGGCATAAGACCTAGGATCTAGTACTACTACCGCCTAGAAGATAAGCTATTTCGAGTAGGTAGGTATACGTATTAAAACTAGGCGAGATCTATAAGGTAAGATAGGTCGTAAAGGGTTTTAGGTAGTAACTAGGCCTAGACTTTAACGAAACCTACGTAAATACGGTAAATCTAGTAGCCTATAGGCTTATTTTAGCCTTAGTAGCACTATTAGACTAGGAAATATACTAGTAGGACGTTAAATTAGCGTTTCTAAACGTAACGATTAAAGAAGAGATTTACGTTAAATAACTAACTAGTTTCGAGGTAAAAGGGTAAGAATAATTAGTTTACCGCCTGCGAAAAGCCCTATATAGGCTAAAATAGTTAGTAAGAGAGTAGGAAACGACTCTAAGATAGGCCCTAGCAATAATAGGTCTAACTTCTATAAAAATAGACTAATTAGTCTATACGTTAATTAAAGGAACACTAGTTATCCTTATAACCTACGTAGATGATATTCTTATAATTACGCTAAGTAATTTAAGAATAAAAGAGATTTATACTAGTTTAAATAACCGGTTTACTCTTTAGGATCTAGGGGAAGTAAGGACGTTCCTAGATATTAAATTATAACGAGATAGGCCTAATAGGGTAATATAGCTTTACTAGACTACCTATACTAAGAAGATACTAGGGAAATACTACTCGGATATAAAACTAACCTTAGGTATTAATAAGGCAATCCCGATAGCCTTAGAGTAGAAAATAAGGCCCTACGAGTAAGAATAGTAACTAGAATTAGTTAACTAATATTAGTAAGAAGTTAGGTTAATTCTATACCTAACGATAAAGACTAGGCTCGATATAGTATTCGCTATAGGCCTATTATTACGATATATAGCTAACCTAGGCTCGGAACACTTCTAGGCACTAGAGAAACTCTAGAAATACCTTACTATACAGCTAAACCTAGGCCTTAACTACTACTTAGACTCTCCTAGCTAAATAGGCTATTACGATTTAGATTAGAGGGGTAATTTAGGTACTAGAAGATTAACTACGGGCTATATATACCTCTTTAGAGGTACCTCTATCTCTTAGAACTCTAAACTACAAAGAATAGTTACCTTAAGCAGCTACAAAGCAGAATATATAGCTCTAAAGAAGGCAATCAAAGAATAGTAATACTTACGGATAATAGAAACCTCTATAAGCTTCCTATAAACTATTCTATACCCGGAAATACTCTATACCGATAGCTAATTAGTAATTAAGTTAGTAAAGAACCCCGAGTACTACTATAGGACTAAGTATATTAATATTTAATACTACTATATTCGCTAGTAAGTGCAAATAGGTAATACTAGCCTTATATACGTACCTATAGGTAAATAACTAGCCGATTTCCTTACTAAGCTAATAGCAGCACTAAAATAGGTTGATTTTATTAAAAATATAGGCCTTATAAGCCTATAAAATAGTAAAAAAGAAAATTCTATTTATACGATAATATACGAGATTCGAACTCGTAATCTTAATACTCTAGGTATCTATACTTATTTCTAACTCTTATTTATTAATATACCTATACTAGGTAAGGGGATGTATTAAATATAGGTAAGAATAGGCTATAATTACTCTAGCTACGTACCTCGGCTAAGAGTAAGATAATAATCTCGCTTATTATTAAATATAGATAAGAATAGGCTATAATTACTCTAGCTACGTACCTTAACTAAGAGTAAGATAATAATCTCGCTTATAAGATACTAGGCCTTCTAGGCTATTCTAGGCCCTATAAAAGGGAGATTACTAATCTTTAGACGAGATTAAGGGGCTAATTATCTTCTTCTATTTTACTATACCTATTATAGGTATATAAAGAAGGTATAACCTCTTAGATAGTAAATATAAGTCATTCTACGAATATACGCCTACCGCTACCTACTATAATTCTACAATTATAGGTTCGTCGCTCGGGATAGTAAAAAAATAATTATCCTTACTAACGGGCAAGACGGCAAGACTTAATACTACGAATAGTCTATACTAAACGCTAGCGCGGCTTTATAGACGGTACTAAGCAGTTAGTAGCAGTAATAATGATCCCTCTTATATTCAGAGCGTGCCGGCTATATATATTCCCTTATACAAAACTACACGGCAGCCTGGTCTGCGACGGTAAGGCTGGAAGTCATATGCTGTGCACTATGCGCCTCGGAGTTAAGGCCCGGATTTCTCTCTACTCTCCCTACGTTTTCGCAGGTGGATGGAATCAATTGACCGAAGGCCCGTCACCCCCTTGCTACGCTTATGCAGGCGGCTAACATTCCAGGTCGTGATAGTACACGATATTGATCTCTTTAAGCAGTTCTCGATGTCGTTCTTGGATGACGTGGATGCCCTTTTGCGTAAACTAGCCAATTTGGTTGACAACAACGCGAGTGGCCATCGATCTTTGAACAGGGGATGTATCACTCCGCTGAGCGTAGCATTGGTCCAGCTGCTTAACTTGCGCGCTTCCCATAGCCTCGCAACTTCTCGTCGTATTTCATTGAGATCAGTACTGCCCCAGTATCTCGTCTCACGCTTGATTCTCTCTTGCTTGATTCTCTCTTGCTTGATATTCGCCTTGCTCATATGGCTCAGGAGTCGATCGTGTGGTATCCAAATGTTCATCTCGCAGATGTAGTCCCGCTCCATTCCAATCACAATTTCCTCCGCCGTTTTCTCGAGCCGAATAGGCGCCACTATATCTCTGTTTGCCCAGATTTCATCAGTTCTTCGAAAAGTTTCTTCTCCAGCATTGGGTTTCTCCACAGCTCCTGACCTACTCTGGCGGACCACCTCCTTTGCGGCGCAATATGCGTCCAAGTATGGTACACCGCCTTCAGCACTGTTCTTCTCAATGTCTCTCGCACGCTTCAGCTTTCTGATTTCCAGTTTCACGGCCGTCACTGGTGGCAAATCATCATGATATCGAGTTGGCCTCTGTCACATCGAATTCGATTGTCATCCCCCAGCAGCTGGTGGCACCAAAGGAGTCTTGCTTGTCAAGCATACTAGATGTGGTGTGTTGAGGTTTCAGGAGGACCGTAAGCAGGAGACGGCGAGGAAGACGCTTGGGCAAGCTTTATGCATCCTGCTCGAGAAGCTGTACGAGGCCATTGAGTCTGCTCGCAAGCCTGATCTTGAGAAGTCAGCCAAGAATGATGTGGCATTTTGAAAAGAAGCATGCTTGTTGCTGATGGTGTGCCGATCAACGGGTAGGTGCACGCAGTGGAGAGTGGGCGAACGACAAGAACCGTTTAGCTGGCTCGAATATTTGCCCGCTGACATTGCGGTGTGCAGGCCTTGATCGTAAACAACAAAAAGTTGTAGAATAGTGGGCTGGTATTCTTGGGTTTTTGAAAGCTGAAGATCGTAGCATTTAGTAGTTTCGGGGGCACGCCAGTGTCGAAAAGAAGGCAACCAGGCAACTTGAAATGTTGAAGGTGTCTAGAGCTAAGATATTGTTATTTTTTCAAATATCCATTCACGGGACTCACTATTCCACAGCTTTTTAATGTTTACGGTCGAGGCCTGTACAACAGGGCTGAAGTAAGAAAAAATTGTCGCAAGTACTTCACTCTTGGTTTGCTATGGAATGCTTCTTGGCGCGGCTGACTATATTATGGGACATTAATTGGTAGCAGCCCCTGATATACGCTCTAACCAGTCTACGTGCACGCCTTCTTCCGAACTCCTTTCAGTCGCTATCTTAACAACTGTCGCTGTTCGTCGCAACCCCCAAGCGTTTACTCGTAGCTCAGCGCGAATAAGATCGACCAGGCGAAAACTACCGTCTCAGCCAGATCAAGTAGCTGATCATTCATGTCTGTTCGTCCACCCTGCGACTATACACTTCGTGGTAGCACAGAGCGATCGAATCTCTTGCTTCCTCACTCACCACTAAAAACGCAAAAAGTGAGCACTGAGTATATGGATCATGTAAAAATTAAGCGAAATTCTGGACACGACGGGAATTGAACCCGCGACCTTTCACAAGCATTCTTATTACTCTTGGAGCAAATGCGAAGCGAAAATCATACGAAGGGGATGTTAGTACGGATACTGAATTACAACAAGATAACTGCTTACCCCCTAGACCACGTGCCCTATCGAAGACATGGAAGTGTGTGCGATTTTGTTCGTTTGAAGTGGCGGACAAAAATGATAGACATGCAAACACTTCCAACCAGCATCGCTGCTTGGTGACTTCGGATCTTATCCTGCTGCTGCTCGCGACGGGTTTCGGCTACACGGCATTCAAGCCGCAATAGCCGAACTAAGATTCGTATGACGAACCCGAACAAAAGATTTTGACTTCCTTTACTCTTCTAAGCGTCGAGTAGACGGACGGAACGGGAGTAAAAGCGCCATCAGCTTTCGAGCCAACACCGAGCAATGCGACTTCCCAACATTCGGCGCAAAGAGATGCACCGACTACCGCGGTAAACGTGCTTGGCTTCCTACGTCGGATACAAACCATGGGCGTTTTGGTGAACCTGGCCTGGGAACGAGAACATTGTCAATAGCATGGACGATGATCGTGCTGGCCTCCGGAGTAGGCAACAAGACGGTGATGGTTATAGAACGCCCGCTATCGAAGACGACAGCCATCCTCTGAATGCATGGCGGTCGCGTGAAAGCCGTAAAGGTACAATCGACGCTTATTTTCAACCTCGAAACCGGAGTACAAGAGAGCAATTAGATCGGTCCAGTGACTTGGACAGCCATTCCGAGCGCCGGTCTGACGAACCGCCTCGTAGGAACACTGTACAAGATGTTCATCTACCATGGACGGAACGCATCAAGCATACCACGTGGGCTTACTTCACTATGTGCATGGCCACCGGAGGCCTTGCAAATGTATTACATTCTGGTATGTAACGTTCTATCCCCTCGAGGCTCACAGTACCTGAACTGGCAGGCTGGATTGTTTTCTGTGGAGATGCTAACCACAAGGGCAGTGCCATACCGCTCCGCCTGGCTCGACTACGTGGGCCTGATTGTCTTCTTTCTCAACTTGGTTTTATATCTCATCATCTGGTCCATGCTCCTCACTCGCTTCCTCAGTTGGCCATCGACCTTTCGAGCATCCTTGGTGCACCCCACCGAGTCCCTCTTCGTCCCTGGCTTTGTGGTTTCGCTCGGAACGATATGTATCACGATCGTCGAATATGGGGCAAACAATACAGGTCGATGGCTTACTAGAGCGGTTCTGGTTCTGTTCTGGATCAACGTCTTTCTCGCCATGACTCTCTCGATCACGATTTACATGATCCTTTGGTCCAGCCTGACCTTCACTATTGCTCAAATGACCCCGATATGGATATTTCCGGCGTACCCCTTGCTCATCATCGGACCACATGCTGCAAATCTTTCGGCGAAGCTTTACGATCCAACGCAAGCCTTGCAGGTCATAGTTGGGGGTTTCACCGTGCAAGGAATCGGGTTTTTGGTGTCACTCACCATATACTCTTCATTCGTCTATAGACTCATGACGCAAAAGTTGCCCAACGATCCTGCGAGACCCGGAATGTTTGTCAGTGTTGGACCTGCTGCCTTTACTTGCAGCGGCACGATTGGCATGGCACAGAACCTGCAACGCGCTTTGGTCCATGTGGATGATCCACACACGCAGATGTTCATGGGGGTCCCCGCGGACCTGGCTGCAAACATACTTCGTATCGTCGCCAACTGGTGCAGTCTCTGGCTGTGGGGTTTGGCCATTTGGTTCTTCTTTGTCGCAGTGATTAGTAATATTGCGCCGCTCTACATGCACCATCAGCAAAAGGTCCAACGTGACGGGCTAGGCGTCAAGAGACGCAAAAGCGAGCACAAAAAGCAACGCGAAACGATACCCTTTGCGATGACATGGTACTCATACATCTTTCCACAAACGGCATTGACAACGGCCACATTCAGGATAGCGGAGGCTTTCAACATAGAGGCACTGAATATTCTGGGTTGTGTCATGACGGGCTTGCTGGTGGTCTTGTGGTTTTTCGTGGTCACTATGATGATCAGAGCTATCATACTGAAGCATATCCTATGGCCCGAGAAAGGGGAGGATAGAGAAGAAGGAGGCTTCATGAGGCCACGCACAGCTGAGAAGGAGAAGCGTCAGGATGATGTTGAAGCGCAAGCTGCTGCAAGTTCCACAAATAATGCTGCACCGATTGGGCAGGGCGCCCGTTATTGGTCGGTAGACGGAAGAACGTAGATAGCGCTCTCTCCCAGACGCAGATCTGGCTGAAGATTGTAGATGTACTACCGAGAACGAAGATGGGGCATGTTACAGACTCTTACCGGTAGATAGCCCTGCAGAGGTACCGGGGTACCCCCGAGACTAGATGAGCAGCCAGCTCGGACTCTGTCGTTGATCAAGCATTGGCGTCGTGCCGTCGCGTAGTAAAGGAGATTACCCGCTTAACATCGGCAGTTGTGCTGGAACTGGCAGATAATCGCCTCCTGGAATGGTTGCGGCAATCTGCAGTACTTTGTTCGTGGATCTGCTGTCGTAAATCTGTAACTTGCAAATTACGAAGCGGAGCCGAGATTGATTTTTCTGTGCATACGGGACTGTTAGTCAGGCGTTGAGAGCGCGGCCATCGGGGGCACTTCTACATTTCAACGGCATCCTCCGTACCACCAACGAAGAGGCAGCAAACACGTCACGGGACATACGGAAGGAAGGCTTGGAAAACCTGGTTGCAGGCAAGTGTCATCTCTGGTGCTTGAAGATCGAATCACAGTGACTATGAGTGGTGGCCCTTATGATCGTGCTAGATGATGAAAGCTTGACCCTGTACGATGACACAACCACAACTGATGACACGGTTTTTTGTCTACTGAGCACAAGCAGGACAATGTGCTTTTTGAGACCCCTCACCCCTCTGTCATGCCGATTAAAGGACTCGTGAATCTCTCTTGCTCTACCGTAACGGTTGACGCGCCTTATCTCGACCACACGAGCCGTCTCTACGCACCCTTGCTAACCAGAAAGAATATTTCAGCTCGGCAGTAGAGTTGCAGATTACCTTCTTCTGGAAGATGAGCATAAGATAAGTGTTGCATCGCGGGCTGCAAGCGGCTAGGGCTTTCATCCGTCAAATGCTCGGCTGTCGTACCTATCGAAATCTGCAGCTTTAGCTCGACTTGGTATTCCCGCTGTGGTGGTCCTCCGGCATCTTACCCATGCTGCCAAGCTGCACTTGACCTCAATTTAGGTGCTAGAGCCGGGCTAGAGACCTCTATTTGACCATAAGCTCATCGCCTTCTTATGCTCCGCGCGAACCCACGTGCAGTTTGAACGAATCACACTTACCAGACTCCAATCTGGACCCCATGGCGTCAAGGACCCATCTTTCGAGCCCTTAGTGAACTCTGACGAGGACCGATGCTCCATGGATGCTCGATTTTGGGCTGGTAGAGAAGCCATTCGTCAAAGGATTTTTGCTATCGCGTATTGTACATATGCTCGAATCTGCCGCAGGTACTACCTTCATAGCCTAGAATCTGACGCTTTGTCTCTGGTCCATACGTTCACGGCAAATTGAATATTTTCTGACCCTGATCTCGGTTTCTCTACGAGGTTTTGTTAGGAGGAAAACGCTACATCTACGTCTACATCCAAACGCACCTTTTGCCAACAAGCAGCACCCATAACTATCCCGTTGCAACACAAGCGATCACACAAGCATCAACGAAGTTCGTGACCAATCGTTCCTTCCAAAGCAGCAAGTGTCCAAAGCGACAACGATAGCAGGTTCGAACAACAGCCAAAGCAACAATACCTGTTCGCAACCAGAGCTTGTCGTCCAGATCCAGCCTCTGTGTGGCCAAAGAAGATATACCGTTATTGGATTTGCCTCCCGCACGCGCCTCGCTCGTTGAGACAACCATATCCGAGATGTCGGTCGATCGCAGCCGCAGCAAAGCCAAGTCACATCCTTTCCCAGAGAAAGCTGCAGGAGACTATGGCAGCAACGGCGAGATGGGCGGAGGCCGTAAAGCCTCGGCCGATGACATGCTAGCTGCGTTGGGTTATCAATCTGAATTGACCCGGTCCAGATCAACATTGCAAGTCGCTTTCATGTCCTTCGTCTTAGCTTCTGTGCCATATGGTTTGGCGACAACACTATACTACCCACTCAGTGGCGGGGGTCCTGTCGCTGTCATCTGGGGCTGGGTTGCGGTATGCCTTATCATCGTCTGTGTCGCTATCTCCCTAGGCGAAATCACATCCGTCTACCCAACAGCAGGTGGTGTCTACTACCAGACTTATATGCTTAGCCCGCCCTGGTGTCGTAACATCATGGCGTGGATTTGCGGTTGGGCATATCTCCTAGGCAACATCACGATCACCCTGTCCGTCAATTTCGGTACGACACTTCTCTTCATTGGCTGCATCAATGTCTTTACGACCGCCAACGGCGATCCAATCTGGAATGCTACTGCCTGGCAGACATGGCTGCTATTCGTGGCAATCACGCTACTGTGCAACGCGATCTCTGCACTGGGTAACAAGTGGCTGCCAATCCTGGATGTACGTCTCTTCCCTTGCGACTGTTCCCAAAGCGATCTATCCTGTGCGATTCGGAGACCAAGTTTCGATTGTTTACTACCCCCTCGCGCTCTGTGTACTAACTTTTTAATTAGACCGTTACCATTTTCGTAACCTTCGCTGGTGTGTTTGCGATCATTATCACAATCCTTGTCGTAGCCAAGAATGGTCGCCGCTCCGCCGAATACGCCTTCGGACACTTCGAAGCAAGTTCAGGTTGGCCTGCCGGCTGGTCCTTCTTCATCGGTCTGCTCCACGCCGCCTACGCAACATCTGCCACCGGCATGATCCTCAGGTACGTCATAGAGCAGTGTACCCCGGTGGTGACAATTGTTCACCAGACCCACGATATGGCTTTCTGAGTGAGCATCGCTAATTCAGCCTTACAGTATGTGTGAAGAAGTCCGTCAGCCAGCGACCCAAGTCCCCAAAGCTATGGTCGGCACAATCATCCTCAACATGATTTGCGGCTTGATCTTCCTCATTCCCCTTATGTTCGTTCTCCCACCGATTGAGGACTTAATCGTTCTCGCCCAACCTTTCCCCTACATCATGTCCTCGGCTGTCGGTAACGAAGGTGGTGCGTTCGCGCTCTGCATTCCCATTATGGCCCTGGCCATCATGTGCGGCACGGGCTGCACCACTGCGTCCAGCAGATGTGCATGGGCTTTCGCAAGAGACGGTGCTATCCCAGGATCTGTTCTCTGGAAGGAGATTAACAAGAAGCTTGACGTCCCGCTCAATGCGATGATGTTGTGCATGGGAGTTGAAATCGCCCTCGGACTCATCTACTTTGGCTCGACCGCTGCCTTCAACGCTTTCTCGGGTGCAGGTGTGATTTTCCTGACAGTCGCATACGCGATGCCCATCTTTGCCTCCTTGATCACCGGGCGCAAAAGTCTCAAGGCCGGCGCTTACGACTTTGGCGTCTTTGGCATCTTCTGCAACGTCGTCGCTATTGGTAAGTCCTCCCTCTGTATCTTATGTTAAGGCATAAACTAACACTGTGTCAGCGTGGACATGCCTCGTCACACCGCTTTTCTGCATGCCATCATACATCCCAACTACGCCCGGCACGATGAACTACGCCAGCGCTGTGTTCGTCGGCGGTGTGATCATTTCAGGACTTTGGTATCTCGCTTGGGGAAAGAGCAACTACCAGGGACCCCCAGCGAGAGAGGAGGATGTTATCAGACGGAGGAGCTCGATGGTTGCGTCGGAGTAAGCTGTGGGCATAAGAGATTTCCCTTGAACTTGTCGTTCCTCAGATCGAGTGCGATCTGTGCAGTCCCTTGCATACAGAAGTAGCTTCACCGCCGAGGGTCAAGAGGAGATGCATTCCGCGTGCCGGTCTGTCATCAACCTGACGCTGTTGGAATGAAGACATCAATCAAGAACAAGGAGAATGCAGATATAAATTCTTTTTTCGACTGTTAATAGACTTGCACCAAAACCAACGCGATCTTCGGATCCGAACTGCCAAGGACAAAATATTGCTTCCCCTATCCCGGATGTGGTAGATTCGCATAAGCATGTGGGTACAAGGAGGCCCACGATGTGTGTATCCGTGCCAGGGGGGCTTCGGAGCCGACTTGCTTACATGACTGTGCTGGTACCATGCAGTAAACGAGGTATCCACGTGCTTCGGATCCGACCTGCTGAGGTGATCGTGCCGATGGTTGTTGCTGGCTGGATCGGCTCGACCAAGCACATCTGCCAAGTATTCGTGAGCTCCTGACTGGGACCCGCAGGGCTGACGATGGCCATGAGCTTGAGTCGTGCTAGCCAGTCGGTGTCGTGTTAACTCAGAAGTGCGAGGCACGGGTTCATAGAGTAAGAGGGAGTGTTAGAGGTGGAGAGTGGAAAGTATAAACATAAGCTTCAAGGTCCCTGCTTCAAATACATATCATTTCTATGTCATAATCACCATCGTCAACAAAGGCTTGCTTTTGGCGCTCGATTTCCACTATACATCATGCGACAGGGACCGGCGTGGTTCCTTGGAGGTCAATGGAACTCCACCAGTTCTATCTATTCCACCGTACCATAGACCTTGGTTCATGAGAAGGTCTGAAGGCATTGCGTCTGCACTCCCTCAAATGGTGGCGGACTCTGCTTGTTGTTGGTCTGATCGACATCTACTTCAAGCCGCCCTTGGCCTTGAAAGCAGCGATCAGGCCCGATGTCGAAGCATCGTGTCCTGACAGGTCCGCATTCTCGGTCTCGAGATCCTTCTGAACCTTCTTTGCGAGGGCCTTGCCGAGCTCAACACCCCATTGGTCGAAGCTGTTGATGTTCCAGATGGCACCTTCTACGAAGACCATGTGCTCGTAGTAAGCGATCAGAGCGCCCAGTGTGCCGGGCGTGATCTTCTCAGCGAGAATGCTAGTGGTAGGTCGGTTGCCCAAGAAGGTCTTGTGTGGAATAAGCTCTTCAGGTGCACCCTCCTCCTTTACTTGTTCCGGAGTCTTACCGACCATCAGAGCCTCGGTCTGAGCAAGGAAGTTGGAAGCCAACATGCGGTGGTGTAGACCATTCTGGACGGGGTTGTGGGTTTCAGCAGCCATGATGAAATCAGCTGGGATGAGCTTGGTACCCTGGTGCAACAATTGGAAGAAGGAGTGCTGCGAGTTGGTACCTGGCTCACCCCAGAAGACAGCGCCGGTGGTGTACTTGACGTAGTCGCCTGAACGAGTGACGGCTTTGCCGTTGGACTCCATAGTCAGTTGCTGCAGGTAAGCAGGGAATCGCTTCATGTACTGGTCGTAGGGTGCAACCAGATGCGTTTGTGCACCGTAGAAGTCGGAGTACCATACACTGAGCAGACCGGCGATGACTGGAATGTTGTCCTCGAGAGGAGTGTTCTTGAAGTGCTGATCCATGGCATGTGCACCAGCAAGGAATTGGTGGAAGTTATCGAAGCCAATGTAGATGGCAACGGATAGACCGATGGCTGACCAGACCGAGTATCGACCGCCAACCCAGCTTTCAAAGCCAAACATGTTCTTGGGGTCAATGCCGAACTTGCTGACCTCGTCCTTGTTGGTGGATAGAGCGACGAAGTGCTTGGCGATGTCTTCCTGCTTTCCACTCTTCAAGAACCACTCCTTTGCAGTGTTGGCGTTTGTGACAGTCTCAGCGGTTGTGAATGTTTTGGAGGCAATCAGGAACAAGGTAGTCTCTGGGTCCGACTCTTTCAAAGCCTCAGCAATATCAGTACCATCGATGTTCGAGACGAAGTGCATCGTCAGGCTTCGGTCACCGTAGTGTTTCAGTGATTCAGCCACCATGACTGGGCCACTGTCTTCGGTCAGCACGAGCACGCTCTCTACACTTCCAGCTGCATACTTACAGGTCTGAGCCACCAATACCAATGTTGACGACGGACTTGATCTTCTTGCCCGTGTAACCCTGCCACTCTCCACTTCGAACTTGTTCCGAGAACTCTTTCATGTGGTCGAGGACAGAGTTGGTGTCTTCAACCACGCTCTTGCCATTGACTTTCATCTCCTGGTTGGAGGTGTTCCGCAGAGCGACGTGGTAGACGGCTCGGTCTTCCGTAAAGTTGATGTGCTCGCCGTTGAACATTCGGTCTCTCAATTGCTCGACGCCAGCCTCCTTGGCCAGGTCTGTCAGTAGCTTCAAGGTGTCATCGGCAAGGAAGTTCTTCGAGTAGTCGAACAGAATCTCTGTGCCGTCTGCTTCATTCTTGAATGTCCTTGTGTATTTGTTGAATCTCTCCGGGTCCTTTTCGAAGGCCTCTTTGAGCACAATGTTTCGACCAACATCATTGTGATGGTTGACAAGAGCTTGCCAGGCCTTGAGGTCAGTCGCCTGCTTGAACGTAGCGTCGGTCATAGTGAAGAGAAATCGCTTGAAAATAGAGTACTGTTGAGGATAAGTCAGAGGAGATGCTTGAAACACGACGATGAAGACACTCACGAGAAACTTTGTTCAGGTCAATAAAACGGCGGAAAGGTCACTACGGAAGAGGTGCAATTCAGCTGTTTTTCGGTGTATGGTGGGGGAGGGTCGCAACTGCCTTGCGTCATTCCCAATTATTTTCGAACTTCGAAGACACCGCAGCCGTGGTCCTCCCCGCTAGTGCGTCTCGACCTGTGCCAATAAGAAAAGCTCAATCGGGAGCACATCACAAACGGAAGCTGAAGCGCGGAGAACTTTGTTGGGGCGCTGCCAGTGGAGAGAGAAGAGAGAGAAGAGTCATTGCAAAATGTTGTTAGATTACAAGAACAGACCATAGTCTGCATTATTACCCACTCCGAAAGCACGCAAGAGCACACTCATATGGCCCAGACCTCTACCTAGACAATGCAGGCCATGGAGCATGTGATTTGTTGGCACCGTCTCTTCCTTCTTGCCTACCCAGCCTAGAGAAGCACAGCTTGCAGCCCACCGTATACGACGAGAGCTACAAGCGTAGAGATTGCAGTATGTTTGGCAGCGGCTCCAGTGAAGAGTGTCGTATTATCGCTAGCTGTAGCGTCCACGGTAATGCTTGTGCTCGTGCCTTGGTCGCCGGGATAGATGGCTCCAGAGGATGTGGAGATTGCTGGAGCCGTGGTTGAAGTGCTAAGCGCTGTGGTCGTGAGAATTGTTGGTGTTATCCCAGTGACAGGAGTGAGTGTGCCTGGTGCTGGGGTTGTCGCTGGTGCACTGGGAATGCCGGGAGTCTGAACACCAGGAGTCTGAACACCAGGAGTCTGAACACCAGGAGTCTGAACACCAGGAGTCTGAACACCAGGAGTCTCTATGGTAAGCTGGGAAGTAGAGCAAGAGGTGGAGTGCGTCGTCGGCCCTGGCGTTTCGGTGGTGTCAGTGACGCTCGGAGGCGACGACTGAGGTACCGCCCAGTGTGTGCAGCTTGTCGAGAATGTGTCGCTGCTGCTCACAGAGCTCACACTGGACGGGAATACAGTGTCTGTGGAAGCGGTGGCTGTGATCGTACTATCAGTTCCAGGTGTAGGGTATATCGACGGAGCCGACGGAGTGACGACAGGGGGAGACGTGCTTGTGAGGATCGTGATCAAAGGCGGGGTAATTAGAGGCGGCGGAGGAAGCATTGTCGAAGGTACTGTTGGGGGCAACGTCGGAGGCGCTGACACCGTCGTGATTCTGAACGAGGTACTAGTTGTCTTTAAAGTCTGGAAGCAAGTTGTTGCTCCTGGTGGGCAAGCAGTCTCAGGGGGCGATTCAGGATCTCGGAGGAATTAGCACGACGGCTTTAGGACCGCTCATGAACTCACAGAATCCTGGTTGAGAGCTCTCCTCAGGTACTCGAGCAAGTGGCATGCCAATGTGCAGAGCGGAGGTAGTGCTGGCCATACACGCGGCCAGTATGGCCGATAACATTGCTGCGTGCATTCTGATCGGGATGAACAGTCTTCCTTGACCCAGTGATGAAGGTTTGCTGCACTAACGAATGTGATATTGAGAACGAGTGTAAGATGCTACGAGAAAGAGTTGGGGCGTGCACCAGGGGATCGGTCAGCAATAAGTAGTTGCTGCCATGGGCACCGTCAAGACAACGAGGCCAGTTTGTTGTGTGCTGGGAAGCCAGCCTGGCACATTCTGGAAGCTGTGTTTGAGCTTCATTGTGATACCAGCCAATTTCGAGGACCTACAAAGATTTGCAATCTGTGTACTGCCTCAGATCTTACCCTCATGCAGTTTCCCGTCTGCTGTAGGACGCATGTGGTTAATGCCATTTCGTATACATGGCTACGAGCATAACCGTATCTCACGGACCATCACTGCTGGGGCCGGTAATGGATCCTGAGCGGCTGCGTCGTACAAGTGTTCCGGAAGGAAGAGCCTCAGACTGGACGATAGGATATGCGTAAACATCCGCAGAGGTATGGGAGATGAAGCGTAGTTTGCGATCTAGTCGTGCAACCTCGCAGAAACAAGATTCCTCTTCTTAAAGCTTCTCGGGCTTAATACGAACGTTCGAGTAGTAAAGCTGTTCGTGCCCCCATGTGTACGGTCCGGGTGCATGTTTGAGATGACAGGCAACATGTAATCTTGTAGAAAGAAGCAATGTGGAACCACCGAAGCATCTTGTGAGAGTTCGTCTTGTAGCCTAAACACACGGTATCGATTTGTCTCTCGCTCACTGCAACAATAACAGTAGAGACAGATCTAGGTGGTTTGTTGCAAATAGTTCGTGGCAAGCAAGAGGCTGACCGGGAAGATGAGAAAAGTGGGAAGCAGCGACCCCATGGCCAAGCGATCTAGGGTATGAACTCGAGGAAGAAATTCAAGTGATTGGATGGTACCATGGTGGTTAAAGAGTCGCGCCAAGACTATCTGCTACCTAGTTAACTTACAACGCGACATACGATTGGCTGCGTGATCAAGCCCCGGCTGAGCTTGCCCCAAAACGACGTCTTCCTTTTCTCAAGCTCGGCTCTGTTTCGACAAGAGCCATGCCACCCCAGCACCTATCAATCAAGCTGCAGGCACTAGTTATGGGCTGTGGAAATCGTTCGCTACAAACAGGCGTGCGAGGGCTCGACTTTAGCCGATAGCCACAGTACCACTGAGGGAACCCTCGACGTGTCTTCGGGTTTCGGCGTTGCAAACTGGACATTGCCTTTGCGACTTTCACTGCCCAGGTACGTCTGAGCAATAAACAACATCGTGTGATATGGACTGCATCGCCGGCTCAACCCATTCCGCCCTAATAACCGGGCATCTGCGTTGCTTCTGACGTTGTACCGGTCCATGTACCTCGTTGAGGCTCGAGTATTCAGCAAAGAGTCAATACGGAGATGGCCCGCTTGATTGATCCGACACGATTGCAGCGACGGTGGCAGCTGACCTTACTGACAACGATTCTGAGTATCATCATCTTCTTGTTCTTTTCGTTCGATAATCCACCACCACCTCCTCGAGGAGGTGCAGAGTCCGCGCCCATATCGCATTTAGGTATCAGTCTTCACAACCAAGGCACCTCCGAAAGACTCGTCAAACCGGAGGATGTCAAAGTGATTGGCTTGGTGTTTTTCGGTAGGAAAGATCGAGTCAGAATCTTGAGATGCTATCTTGAACGGAATTTAGCAGCGAACGGGGGTTGGCTTGACGAAGTGCATTGGGTGAGGAACACCAACACCAAGGAGGATGTCAATTATCTGCACGAGCTTGTTGCGAGCAACCCAGCATACAAACAGATTGAGATTAAAGAGACCGGCTTTATAGGATACGGGTTAGCGTGGTCAACCCTGGAGGAAGGCGCGATCTACGTTAAGATTGACGACGACGTTGTGTTCATGGCTGACGATGCTGTGCCGCGTGTTGTGTCGACGAAGCTGACGCACCCTGAGTATTTGGTAGTAGCAGCCAACATGATCAACTCTCCATTGATGGGCTGGTTGCACTACCACATGGGAGCGACGCACCCTTATCTACCAGAGCTAATCAACCCTGAGGATGTCAGACCAGAGCTTGCACCGGATAGGGAAAAGCGGCCGAAGACGGCAAAGAGAACTTCATGGAAATACAGGCAGCATCCGTACTGGACTGGGCCGGCTGACTACTTCTTCTCGTTCGAACAAGAACCACCAACAATGCGACATCGGTGGCTCCGAGTGGCAACGAATACGGAGAACCAGGTGCGGGAGTTGAAGCGCACACCCATATCGGACGCGGAATACAAAACGTGGGGAAACAGCGTTCAATCCTGGGCCATTGCTGCTCAACAGCACTATTCTTTCCTCGAGAATCTGTTCGAAGACCAGCTTGACCTGTATCAATTCTCGCCAAAGGCGCAAGCATGGATCACTGATTATCAGAGGTTGAGCATTAACTTTGTTGCAATCAACGCGACGGAGATCCTGTCGCATTTACCCATGGATACGGTAGATGAGGAGTGGCTCACCGTGTCCCTACCGAGAAAGATCGGAAAGAGTGTTGCGGTTGACACGCATGCACTTGCCGTGCATTTCAGTTTTGGCGGACAAGGAGACGTGCAGACAACTGATCTATTAGGCAGATATCTGGATTATGCACTGGAAAATGCTTGCATGGCGCATGCCCCTCGTTCAAGAGGTATGAAAGGACCTTACTATATCTGACTGTCAGCTTGGGCATTACCAGCATTTCGGTCTTATAGCGTGGAAGGACTCCGTATGGCTGAGGAAGAACGAGGCTTTGAACTCAACCTTGAAACTTTAAGATACCCGTGGAGAGAGGATTCAACAAGCTTTTGATTTGGTGTGCTATTGCTTTGAGTAGGCATTATACTTAGACGTAATGGCAGATATCGCATATTGTGCATAGACGGGTAATCATCATATCCTCAAACTCTGGTTCACACGTTGCACCGTGATCGCACCTCAGACTTTGTTGTTTTAAAGTTCGAAAAGCCACATGTATTGGATTGGCTTGATTGCTTGTGACTGAAGCAAGAAAGTCTACCGTTCTGCATCCGGAGGTCTCATGGTCTACCGTAGAACTCCAGCGGATCCCGTATCTAATACCTACCAGCATTTAGATTTGCGTGTGTATCTACCTTGTTCAAGCAGATCAATTTCACCTGTAGCATTGTCGCTGGCCGACTGCTTGCGTTGCGATACCACATACCATTGAAACTCGTCGCCTGTACTCAGGAGACTCTCTTCAACATAGACCATAAGCCGCAACCGGCAGCGCAAGATGTATAATTATCCAGGTTTGCGACAGTCGAGTCCTGTGCTCTTCTTCCACTAACGGTCGTGACCAGGGCAATACAGTCAGTATGGGGCTGGACCAGGTGCTATGTCAGGAGGTATCCTTCACCCTCGGCCCATTCCAAGCCATCGCTAACACGTCCCCAGCACCACCAGGCATGGCGGCTCCAGGCACAGGTGCGGCGCCCGGCATGCAACAGATGGACAGTAACCAACAAGGCAGACCTGGATATCCTCCGAACTTCCAACCCCCAGCGAATATGCCCAACATCAACTTTGCAGCTCCAGTAATCCGACTCGGCGCAGGACCAAAAGCAGATGGACCAGGCGGGCGCGATGACCGGGACCGAGGCGGACGAAGAGCAGGTGTAGGCTCGGGCATGGGAGGTGACTACAGAGGAGAAAGAGAGCGGCCACAGCCCATCCAGCCGCAGAGTAAAGAGGCGATCATCAAGACACTTTTCATCGGCGGCATAACAGAAGGAGCTGGCGGAGACGAAGGCATCGAGCGTATCCTACGAGCTGCTGGCAACCTCAGAAAGTGGTTCAGAGCCACAGATGCCCACGAAAAGCCCTGCAAATTTGGCTTCGCCGAGTACGAAGATCCTGAGAGCCTGGCTACTGCCATCGAAGTCTTAAAGGATGTCGAAATCCCTGTCAAGCAGCGTGCGCCCGACAAGGTGAAGAAGGAGGACGACGAAGACAACAAGGTGGAGAAGTCGCGCTTGCTGGTAGGTATGCGCCCAACGGATACAAACAGACTTTCTAACACCTTCCAGGTCGTGGCTGACGAAAACTCACAAACATATATCGAGCAGTACGAAGAGTCTCAAGGTGGTGTTGACACAAATCACAAGCAGATGCTCGTGGACCAAGCACAAGACGCCCTTCGAGCAGTCCTGGCGGACCTCGAGAACCCCCAGTCGAGACCGAAAGATCAGTTATCAGGCATTGACCGTGATGGAGACGCTGCGATGGGAGACGAGCAGAAAGCAGACGGCGATGTGGTCACGATACAGCTTAGCGCTGACGACGAGCTATCCGATATCCCTGCCGAAATGAGAGAAACAGTCGCAAAAGAAATCACTGCTTTCAGAGATAGATCTAACAGACGAGATCTCGAGCGCCTAAAACGTGAGGAGGAGATCGAGCAGCAAGAGAGAAGTCGTATGATGAACGGTAGCAGAAGCAGGTTGGGCACTCCTCCAGTATCTGCTCCAAGTGGTCCTGGTGGTGCAAACGGCATCCCGAGTGGTCCTCGAGGTGCTGCGCCCACGGGACCCAAAGGGCAAACGGGTTTCGCTAAGGACTACCAGAAAGGGGTCACCTTTGTCAACGGTACCGGCATCAGTGCTTCCTCAGCGTTTGATGACGAAGATACAGACGCTAGCGATGGCGAGCTCGAAAGTAGACGACAGGAGAAGAGGCGATCAGAAGAGGAGAAGGACTACCTGGACCAAGAGCGAAGATGGCTGAATCGAGAACGCTCAAGGACTGCCGCTGTAGAAAGAGAAAAGAACCGCGACCAAGATGAGGATTCGCGGCACAATGCAGAGAAAGAAGCAATGGCCAAACGACTCAAGGAGTGGAACGACGACGACGAGTCGAGCCGGAGAGAGGAGGAATACTACAGGGACCGAAGTATGTGGATTCGGAATCGAGCGGCCTTCCGTCAGCGAGAAGTGGCAAACGACGACGCTGACCGCGCTGCCGAAGATCGAGAACGAGCGCGAGACAGTTCGCAGCGCGAACGAGCCGGACAAATGGCAGACGACTTCCTCAGCCGACAAGATGAAATTCTCCCCCGACCACGCACTGATGAGGCCGCGACACCAACAGACTCGCCTCGACGAGAGCCAGCCCGCTTCAAGCTCTCTCTCGGCGCGGCAGCACAGAAAGCAGCACAAGGCAGACAAGAAGCGCAAACAAGAGACAAACGGCCAGTCACAGATGTCGAAGGTCTCCTCGAAGATGAAGAGGAGTCGTCCGTGCAAGACCGCAGGAAACTGATACCTATCCCCGCCTCGCAGCTCGAAAATGCAAAAGCACAAGCACAAGACATGACGGATGAAGAGCGTGCGCAAGCTGCTCAGTCCCTTGCATCGGAGATACCGAATGACAAGGACGCACTTTGGGCCTGGGACGTGCAATGGTCCTACCTCGATAGCAACATCATTGAGGACCGCCTCCGACCTTTCGTCGAGAAAAAGGTCGTCGAATATCTTGGAGTCCAGGAACAGATGCTCGTGGACGTTGTAATCAGTGCGCTACAGGAGAAGAGGAGACCTCACGATCTAGCGAAAGAGCTTGAGGGCGCGCTGGACGAGGAGGAGGCTGACTCGCTGGTGAGAAAACTCTGGAGGATGGTTGTGTTCTTTAGCGAGAGTGGAAGACGCGGTCTGGGCGCATAAAGTGCTGGTGGAGACTCTGGATGTCGAGCTGCTGAGCGATGATGCTCGCGGACTGTCCCACTCCAGCATGGGAATCGTTCCGACCGTGCTAGGGCAGGCAGTACCTCAATACCAGTTGGCATTGATCATCATCAGCAACATTTTGCTTATCATCCACTCACTCTTCCCCCTCTTTGCGACGCGCTGGTCACTGATGCTGAGCGCCCTTGAATGTTTTCAAATCATCGGCAGTGCTGATATCGATGATAGTCACTTCTCACTTTACAGGGTTGTCACCGACACGGCCTTGATACGCTCTCTTAGCATATGCCTGCCGGTTGTTACCAGTCACCATGCTGACAAGACTGGCAGGAACCTCAATTTAAGCAGGCAGGCACAAAGTAAAGTACGACATTACCAGGCACCAACAACTTCTTAAGGGAGAAACGGCTCGCCGATGAAAGAAAACTCCAACGAAAGCATGACATCTGCACTCAAGTGACGGAGTGAGGACCGAGACCAAAGGTCTGATTGAGGCGTCAGCTCTCCGTGAAGGCGAACGGTTGTCGTCGACGTCAGAGTACCTACTACCCACGTGTCGAGGAGGGCGCGATCGACATAGTGGACGACCAGGGGTATAAGCAAGTCACTGATGTGAAGGGGAGCATGGGCGATGCTAAGGAGTCACGACTAAGTTAGTAGAGTTGCGGGATTGCGTGCGGTCTGGTCCTCTGGAAGACCTTAATTGTCTGCCGCGGCATTGGGAGCTCATAGCATTTACCTATGGTAAGTGTTGCAATGGCATGTTGGTTGGCTAGATTGGTGGGCGATGTCGGCGGTCGAGCTGAGGACGGAGCCGGTGTTGGGCAAGTGCAACTCATTGATTACATAAACTGCCAACTTAGTCCACCAACCTGACCGACCTACATACCACTTACAATACACATCTTACACACACCTACATGAGTAGGTATTAGTCTCATACCGTACTTGCCCAACAACGTGGCGAAAGATCTCCATGTTCAAGCCCCTGCCGCCGCTCCCAATAGCTAGTGGGTACACCCGCTAGCACCAAGCCCAAACATTCCGAGCGGAGCCAATGGGAAGCCGCGCCAGGTCATGGTTTACCCAGTGAGGCTTATTGGTGAGCAGTGGCCTCTACCAATGTTAATCAGCTCATAACCAGTCCATTGCTCTGCCCAATAAAACAATCTCGTAGCGCAACGTGCTTTTGTTACAAGCCTACAAGATGCAGTACTGAAGAGACATTATGAACCACCAGGAGAACAAGAACTAGCTTGACTAGCATCAAGAAATGAGCTTCACGGTCTGAGGAAACTAGAGGACTGTGGTCGAGCAGGTTTTCCCCTCCCACAAGGGTTTTCTTTGAGAGGCATTCTGTAAGTAGAAAAGGTAGTCAACACATACTTCGCAAATTCATTATCTTCTTCTCCCACCGCCACTCAGACCTTGACACACCTTTCAGCGCGACTGCCACACAGCTAACGAAGAAATCGGTATCGTTGCTGAGTTGATTGCAAGTAGCATAGACGGCAAGGTTGGTCAATTCCCTGTCCGTCCGGAATCCTTAGCACCTCTGTAGACAGGCATATCGCTGACGATGACCGGCGTAGCAGCAGAAGCGACGACCTCAATCGAAGTCAGCAAAGTTTCATTGGCATTGCCGACTGTCATCTGTCATGAAGCTCACCCATGTCCTGCTGGCTCTCGTCAGCCTCCCGTCTCAGCAGGCTGTGTCTTCCGCCATTCCTCCAAACAGCGAATTGGGACTGCTCAACACCACGATGCCGTCCGACCTCGCCACTATCAACATGGACGTTGCAGTTTACGGTCCCCGGGAAGGCCCACGGCCCAAGGATTGCAGACCTATAAACAAGGCTTGCACCTGCTGCTGGGTCGGATACATATGGCCCCTGAGTGATTTCCGGAAGCCACCCGAAGTGTGCCACGAGCGCGAGTGCGGCAAAGATTGGTGCTGTTGCCCTTGCCAGCCGTTTCACTTGAGGATTTACCCAGACGACAAAGAATGAAGGATGTCCCAAATGCAGCGGCAATACTATGTTAGGACTGGACGCGAACATTGGGGAGCCTCGTCATGCTGCAAGAGTCAGGGGAAATTGATCTGAGATGGTCTGGAAATGTGAGCTCTAGTCCAAAATTGGACATCTTGGTTTGCTGCTTGTGGGCGAACCCAAAGTATCCGAAATCCGTGAGGGAAAGAGATATGCCTGACAGGCTTCCGTGATCCTCTCAGGTATTCCCACATTGTCATGCCAGTTCATACGTCTATCTGGGTCTCCTTCACCGTAACGAAGCCAATCACGTTGTGATACTTCGCAACCATTTTCGTTGGTAAACCTTTGGGGAAACGGATACAGCTAGGCAGGAAGGGGTCCCGCAAAAGGATGGTTTTAGACGGCGTCAGGAAACGTGTTGAAGCTTATGTCGAGCAGAAAGACCTTCATCTCTTTGTGTCTTGGAAGTAATGTAGCATCTGCTCTATGCATCTTGTTGAAAGGCCAATAGATAAGGTGTATAGATACATTATTTCAGGGTAGTGAACATGGGGTGGGTACTCCCCACGCGTTCAAGCGCGTAAAGTGGTCTCTGATGTCATTTTGAAAACAATGAAGTCGAACGTCGAGCATATGGGCAAGGTCAACTGCAGGGTCTGAAACAGACTGCAGATCCAAAACTGACCCAAAACTGATCTGAAAGACCAGACTGCCACCAGAAGTTCAACTTGCCCACCCACACAACTCAACAATGGCAGAAGTAGTAGCAGGTCTCTATGCTGTCGAAACGATGATGGAGGGTGCAGTAGTCGGTGGCCTCGCAGTCTCTGGCTCAACTGTCCCTCTTCACGCACACTACCATAAGATCAAATCTCCTTCCTCAAGCTTAGCGATCTCTTGCAGTACCTCCTGCACAATCAAAAACAAGATCTACCTGGTTGGTGGCGACACCCCTGCTGGCGAAGGAGAGCATGGTCTACAAGTTCTGTCACTACCGCCAGACTTTGGCTCGTCAAGAACTGAGGCTGGACAACCCATCGATGTCGACTACGAATTACAGAAACCTAAGCTGGAACAAGAAAGACGACCATTGCAGCCCGAAACCGAACAACTTGAGAGAACCACGTCCAAAGAGCAATCACATCTTTCTTCGTGGTCGAGGATAAAACATGCTTCAACCTCTATCGAAGACAAGATCTATGTTCTGGGAGGACTATCCAACGCCAGTCCTGCAACACGCACCTCGAATACCGGTAACATCAACCCGCTTGACACGGTCGTAGTCTATGACAGTCTAAGGAGCAATTACACAATTCTCTCAGCTGACCCTGCAAAATGCACAGAGGGCATACCCGAGCCGCGATACTCACCCTCTTGCACAAGCTCACCTTACCCACCGCCAATGTCAGTAGCAGCTGGTCAAGGTCCATCACTTGATCTTCACGGTACCATCTTCCTCCACGGTGGCTACGATGTATCAGGTCAAGCGCTGGACGACACCTGGACTTTCGATATCAGCACCAGAGCATGGCACAAATTCCCAACCGTCGTTGAGGAAGCAGTGCAAGACAGCTCGACTCCAGGCCGAATAGTGTACGTGGAGCATCGATTGTGGTACGTTAATGGACCAACAGTCATGCACCTCGACCTCGCCGAACATGATCCAGAGCAGAACAAAGCAGCTTCTCAGGATGCAGCTACGCTAAGCACAGGCAGAGTAGGGAGTGGTCAATGGCAGGTCGTCTTTCCTCCTGCTCAACAGGATCCTGCTGTACCTGAGGCGACCGAGGCGTCTTCCAGTGAGAAACGAGAAGCTTCTGCTGGTTCGCCTCAGAAGGAGCCAACTGGTCCAACAGGCCATGCGATGCCGATCACGACGGGCGCAGGTCGGACATATCTCCTCACACTCACAGACACAAACCCGCAAGCGATGCACCTATTTCAGATCCCATCTTCAGCCAAGACCGCAGCCAGCGTTAAAGATGTTGTGCGAGACAAAACATCTGAAGCAATTTCTAGACTCCCTGACAGCTGGAAGAGCGGAAAATATGAGTGGAGCAAGATCGAGATTGTACAGAGCACTAAAGATGAAAGTGAGATCGAGAAGCCCGACGAAGCACTCGCAGATTTCGCCGTGGCAGGATGGGAGGAGTATGGTGATAAGATTATAATCTGGGGAGGACAGACTGTGGACGGGGAGGTCAAGAATGAGGGATGGATTGTTCAGCTCGATCCAGAAGGCTATTGGGAACAAGCGAAGAAGGCTGCCAAGAACAAGATATCCAAACCACATGTGGAAGCAGAGAAGGCATAAGCATAACGAATGCCATGTCCGGCGGATTGGCTGTGCGAAGATGTGTGGTCTATACAATAGACTCAAAATGCCATTGTGCAAAAGCTACATGGGTATCCTAATACTGAACAGTCCCGACACGCCATCGCTCAAGCCAGTGCAATCCGACCAAGATACACCTCTGATACTCATCACTCACCGTTCCTGTTCCACATTCACCTCTTCATCCGCCCCACCACCTCTTCATTCGCCACCTCTTCTTCCGTCTCTCGTCTCTCTTCCACACGCTGTCCCTCTTCCTTCGCCCTCCTCAGCCTCTCCCTGACCTCCATCAACGCCTTCCCCAAATAATTCTTGCCCCATTTCTCGCGACACGTAAGCCTCACCCTCTCGGCCTCCTCAGCCTCAAACCCCACACCCCAAACGCGATCCCTCGGCGCCGCCTCCACAAGCTCCCGATCGCCCGTCGCCAACAACAGCTCCTCCAGCCTGACTTCGCGCTTCTCCTCGTCCTGCTTCGACGCGCCGCGGGGCGTCCCCGTACCAGCGGCGGCGGCGGATACACGAACGGATCGGCCTTGTCTGCGCTGCCGGTCGCGAATTTCAGCATGTTGCCCTGCACCACGACGGCGCGCTTGACGCGGTGCCACGCGTGGTCGCTGAAGCCGCGGACTTTCTTGCCGAGCGCCTTGTGCTCGCGCGGGTCGCGGCTTGCGAGGACCGCGGCGGCGGTCGCGTGGTCGGCGAAGGTTAGCGCTTTGTGGTACATCATGTACTGCTCGGCGCAGGTGAAGGTGTGGTTGGAGACCGGGTCGTGGATCGGGGTCGAGGTGTACCATTGGCTGAGGAAGCCGTGGGGTTCGTTGGGTTTGTGGAAGTAGATTGGGGTTGTGGTGCCTGTTGCTGCTTCGGAGTGGAGGGTGGTGAGGGTGGGGAGTTGGGGGGTTGAGGCGGGTTTCGGTTGTGGGTTTGTTCTTGGCCTTGACATGGTTGGAGCGGCACTTGATGAGGGTGCTTTCGAGAGTGTTGCGTGGATTTTATTTGGTGTGTGGTCGCTGTTTTGGTCTATGAGGTTTGAGGGCTGTAGATGGTCAGGGGTTGAGAGGGATACTGCGGCATGTAAGAATTTAGATATGTTTTTTATTGAGGGAAAAGACGTGAATTGAGGCAGCGGTACCAGACATTGCTGTTCACTCTGGTTCTAGGTCAAGCGTGGCTGCCTAGTGCTAAGAGATGAGTCATTCGATAACCATATTTTGAGCAAGAGTCTGGGAGCCCAACTGTTCAAGAAGGCTCTGTTGCCGCACAAACCGGTGGTAGCAGTGCGGCATGGATTTGCAAGAAGATCTTTGAGACAGATGGGGCTGATTGAGGTGTTCTGCGTATGAGTGAGACAGGAAACCTTTCCTACGTGAGAGGATGCAGTAACTGGTCACGCTTGATTCTCGAGTCCTAGGCAAGTGCGGAGCGCCCCTGCTGAACCTTCGGCCACCCCTAATCTGCCAGTACTTGAGGTTCTGCGTGAGGGACGAGGGCTGTGCGAGTCGGCACACGTATGGCCCAAGCACAAAACATTGTTCAGGCGCAGACTAACAGGTCTCATATGCGTTTTGTACACCCAAATCAGAGTCGCATGCAGCGAAGCTCCCACCTCCTTTGTTATGCGTCTGTAACTGTCATGGTGCGCTGAACTCTCCCACGCAAGAACAACAGTTACCAGACAGGGACAGAGTGAAGAGCGTGAAATATATTCATTATCTCGTAGCGCTTGCTCGTGAATCGCAATAAGAGAAGGGAGTATCTATACCAGATTAACACAAATGCTCGAAACAAGTGCCTCAAAAACTCCTTGGCGTCGCTGTCACAGAATTCTGGCTCAGCTGTTGGCTTTGGCCTGGGCTTCCTGCTGTTTGATCTTCTCCCTGATACCGGAGCCTGTTGCTGTATACCAGACATCACTTCCCCAGCGTATCGCTCTCTCTGCAGCGGCAGTAGGAGTGTCCAGGGCAGGTCGAATGTCAAGATAGAAAACGGGTTCACCGGTGGCCTGTAAGCCACCTCCATAGTAATCAATGACATAGCGCACCTCCTTTGTTAAGCCGTTGGGCTGGTTCCGTGCAACATACCAGTCATGGCGGTCGAAAGGGGGTTCCTGGCCGAACCTCTCAGGGAAGGCCTTTGCCAGAGCTTGCAACACCCTTGCTTTGGGGGTGGGTTCGCCTGGTCGACCTTGGAAGCGAAGTAAGCGCGGTTGCTCGGTCAGGGTGGATGGGTCAGCTGGCAGGCCAGCGGCACGCCTCCGGTCAGCCTTTAGTTCGGCGAAGTACTCCCTCTTGGCGCGGTCCATGGCGAGACCTTGTTCACCTCGTTTACACTTTTCCCAGCCTGCTGACAAGCCTTGAGCAAAGATGTTCTCCCATTCGACAATCTCATTCCATGCGCCTTCGTTCAGGAAGTTGTGGACGGCGACCATGGCTTCCACATCCTCAGCCGGAGTTTCTGTGTGGCCCTTGCGTAGCATAGCATTGTACATCTGCTGTGGCGAGGGATATTCCCAGTTGGCCTCGGAGTCACCACGAGGAATGGATGAGATCTCACGCTCCAGGGGAAGACTCCTTGTCTGAGGGGAGTCGGCTGCTCGTTCATTCTTGAAGGTGGGCATATAGTTGAGAGGGTTGAGCGTGGCTGACCATGACGAGGGCTGTGACTGGGACTGGGACTGGGACTGGGACTGGGACTGGGACTGGGACTGGGACTGGGACTGGGACTGTACTGGCGAGTCTATAGGCGCGGAGGACGTGGTAGGATATCGAGAGGCCTGCGCTGGAGACTTGACTGGGCAGGACGAGGGTGGAGAGGTTTGCGACGATTCAATCTTCTGTAGGAGTGGTGATGGCACGTCCGACTTGTGCATGGGACATTCTGGCTGTCAAGATGTTAGTGTCAGCGCCTGCACACCGGCCTTGGATGAACCTACAGGCGGCGTGGCTCCAGCCTTGGGGAGAGGATGCGGCGCAATGGGGGTGTTGGAAGCCTCGGGCGTACTCCAGAACCAGCCCATATCGTCACGTCGCTCGTTGCAACTGTCTTGTGGATGTAGTTGGCGCAATCAACCGTCGCCCACGTACACTGTAGAACACAACACGGTGCACAACTTGCAGATGATGAGAGATCAAGGTGAGGGTGGGGGTGAACTTGGGGTGAGAGTGAGGTGAGAGTGAGGGTATGGCGATTGCCTCTGCACGATGAGGCACTGAAGGCATTGGAGGCACTTGACCCGACCATGGTCTCCACTTGGCCATCTGCAGCCAGCGCCAGCGGGCGCTTTCCCCGAAATGCACGCATGCCGTCGCGTCTCCAAAAGTTCACGCTCACCATCACATTGGCTACGGTGCGATCAGGACGCACGAATCTCGCAACTACGCAGGTGGAAAGAAGACAGAGACCGTGACCTTGTTGCTACGCCCTGATCCATACCTTGGCTCCCAAACCCTCGCCCTCACCCTCACCCTCACCCTCACCCTCACCATCCCGCTCGCTTGCTTGACTTCACGCCGAGTCAGTTCGGGGCGAGTGCGCCAGCAACCGTCAACATGGCTGGCCGCAGCGACTACAAGCAGGACTTGATCGTGTCGATACGATACCGAAACGATCTCCCCCCACCACCCATGCCCCCCAAACTGCTCGACATCGACACTGGCGGCCTGCAACAGTACCTGGATCCCGGCTTTGCAGCTAGCATTGCTAAGCGCGAGGAGCCCAACATCGAAGCCGACGCAGAAGGGGGCATGCCAATAGACGTCATCGGCTTGTACGGCTATTTCGAAGGCGACGAGTCCTCCATCATGGCGCCCGAGATAGCACCACCGCTAGATCCCGAAGACGAAGCCCTGATGCTTACCCCGGACCAGCTGAAAGCCGGAGGCGTAGCCAACACAGCCTCGACCTTCTTACGCAAGACACAGTACATGACAGCTACATCCGGTCTGGCCAACGACCCTCTGAGATCGACCCAGCCACGCGCCAGGAAGGATTCCAAACCTAAACCCCAACTTATGGCAAGAGACGACAAAGAGAACATCAAGAGAAACATCCAAAAAGCATTCAACCTAGCCTACCCAGCTTCCAAGGATGCAACTGAAGGAGTACTCCCAGCCACGCAAGCAGAGAAGACGGCCTGGGAGCGCCCGATCCACCCACACAAGAAGAACATGAAACCCCTGGCCTTTTACCCAGTTCTGCCAGACTTCGAAGCTGCAACAGCCATCGGCTCTTCGTGGAACCTGATGCGCTTCGACAAACCACCCCTTCCAGCCGTGAGAGGCCACAGGGACAACAGGATTGATGCCGCATTCCTCATGACACAAGAGCATCCCGAGAAGAAAGCGCAGTGGGATGCAGCAAAAGCCGCGTTCGACGCCGATCCCAACAAGTACGAAGACCCCGGCAACCAGCCAATGGTCTGGTCACTCCTTCTTCCCCGAGACCAAGCTTCCACCTCCCTGATACGCAAGATCTTCAACTCTCAAGACCCCGAGCACAACGACCCAAGCCTACTCGCCCGTGTCGGCGAATCCTCCCGAGATGACAACTTGCGCATCCCTCTCGACCGCGCCAAATTCTACAGCAACGCACAGTCTCAGGACAAGGAGGTCGGTCGCCATACGCGCCAGGTCGTTCTCACCCTCAAAGAAAAGGACTCCAACTCCCCCCCCGACGCTCATTACTACCCGATCGGACAGGCTAACCTGCTCAAATCGGACAGGGGCAAGCTAGGACAGCAGCGCCGAGCAGCAGCTGAGGAAGTGAACATCGAGGATACACTTGTCGACGAGGTGATGGTCCTTCCACGGGACCCTAACCCTCTGGAGCTGGCAAATCGATACTACAACCGTGAAGAGTTCGATCCAGCCTTCGAGGCCGAGTACAAGGAGATTTCGGCTGCTGCTGAGGCTATGCAAGGTGTCGAGGCAGAGCCAGTTGAAAACCCAGCTGGTGGCGAGAATGATGCGGCCGATGATGTCGACATGGCTGATGGTTGAAACATCGCACGTCGTTGGTGCACAGGCTCTGGTGCTCGAGCTTGACCAGAACTCTCATATTGGATAGACAGAAGCTGCTCACACTATGCCGGCGGTGACAGGTGATCCTCGTTAGCCTCGAGTTTTACGCAACAGCACGCCTCAACATCGCCATGATAGATAGAGTTGAGGCTGAAGCCGCCTTGACTGCCTTCCAGCCAAGTTCTCGTCGACACATCGAGCGCCTCTCTGAAGCCACCCCTTACGATGGGCTTGAGCGGAGCCCTGGGTCATCTTTACCCTTGGAGTAGCATGTACGCGCATGCTATGTCGTCCCGCTATCTGACGGTTAAGGACCCGCTCCAGTGTGAAACGCGATGCGCATCGTGACGGCGCTCGTCCTTGAGGCCATACAAGCAGGTATGAATGGGAACAAAAAGCCTGCAATTGAAAGTTGCATCCCGGCAAGGGCGAGAAGCAGCCAGAGATTACACCCGGCACCTGGAGCGGTTTCCTGACTGCCACGTGCCATGCCGTGTTTGTGATTTGGGTGGTCATTTTCTGAGGTTGCGAGTGGTGAGGGAAGCATGAGGAAAACGTCACTTGGTACGCGGAGATAGATCAAGGGCATAAAGCACGAAAAGCACTCAACAATGGGATATATGTGGAACGGTTCACAAGACTTGTTTTAGATTGATAGAACGTCTAGCTTCGTTGCAGACCGGCGGACGATTGGAGATGCTATGGGACGCAGGGGCTGTTGTACAGAGGGGGTTTAAGCCTAGCGACAAGGATAGAAAAGAGGACACCGATGTTAGAGATACCCGGGTGATAAGTCTCAAGGCCTGCTAACAGGTAATGACAAATCTCAACCGCTTTGAAGATGCTACAGCTGCACCACCGTGGCTGCTGGACTTCGTTTCCTGAGTTATCTTGCTGGCTAACTAAGGTGGGTGTGTAAGAGGGCTCTACACCTCGTCCGACTGTACCGTGCCTCGTGGGCGCGTGCAGTACAACTTCTACCTATCGTCGACGGCTTCTACATGTGCCTGTGGCGATACGGTGGGTATGCCTGCCACGGTAGCCATTCAGCAAATAAGGACTCGAATGTGCGTCTGGCTCGACGACATCCGTGACCCAAGACCGAGCGCGCCAGTCTAGCGCTTGACATGACAGTTGCATGTGCTCATTAGGCGTTGAGAACGAAAGGTAGCTAGCCATTCGTCGTCGCGGACGCGGTCGTCGTGTCAAGTGCTCGTACGAAGCTGGGTTGAGCATGCAATCGGGTAGCGTAAAAGGCGTTTTGGACGAGAAGTTGAAGTGTACTGCAGGTGATCACTCTCCTCTTGTACCAAACTTCAAGGCTGCAGGTTCTGATTTCTGTTCGAACTACATGTGCAGCATCGTTTAGTCGAGTATCCTCGTCATGGGTCGGCTAAGGGCGATCAATGTGCTGATGTCTCGTTCGCGTATATGGCACAAAGGCTTGGCTTGGCGACTTGGGTCACAACCGCCTCTCCATGTTTGCGAGATGCATTGCTGTTGGCTAGCTCTAAGTGATGCTGTCGGCCACAGCGGAAGTGGCTGACCGATTGTTGTAGGAGTGTCTAGTAGTTCCAAATTACCAAGGGTGAGGCTTGCTCAGTCGACCTCGCCAAAGATTCGAACCAAAATGACATATAGCATGAAGGCCCCCGCAGCATACCACCATCCTCGACCTTTCAGCCAACCTTGTCCTGCTTCTCTCACAACTTCTCCCCCTGAGGTCAGTTTCCCAGCAGCGTTGATCCCTCCTAATCTCTTTCTCAGCGCGGTTGTCTCTGGAGAGCATTCGATCGTTTGGCCGGGAGGGTCTGGTATAGCTTTGCCGGTCTTGGGGTCTATGCGATTCTCACTGATCCACCTCCAATTGGCGGCGTCTTCGTCGGGCCATTCCGAGCGAAATTTGACACCTCCGTCGCCTGCTTTGATGTTGCCTACGCCTTTAGTGGTCTGTTGGACGCCTGGGGTGGGACTTGTAGCTGAACCTCCACCGGTGGAGTTCCACCACTTTGACCTCGCGGCATAATATCTTCGCTCTGCTGGACTGGCACCTATACTGCCAGCGGTCATTTCTTCGCCGTTCATGAAGGAGAGGAGGCCGGTGAGGATGGTGGAGACGGACCAGGCCGGGTTGAAGGATTTGGGGTGGAAGTCGCTTATGCTTAGGCACAGTCTTTCTGATGGGCGGAAGCGACCGCTAGGAGTGTGCATACGGATGGCGGGAGGGGCGAATGGGTAGTCTGACGGAAAGACAAGTGAGCCCCAGTACTGACCACCGTCATATGGAGTGTTCGGCGGCCCGGTTAGAATATAGTGCCATTCCAGTATGTTTGCTTCAGAGGGATGGGCGACAATATACGGAGGGGGGTCCTTTTGTAGGTTGGCATATTCTCTCGTCAATCGTTTGTTTGCGCCAGGAGTGGCCATGCTGGCGACAGGGTGGTGGTAGCTAGATACCGGTGAGTGGACTTCAAGTCGACGAGTCAAGGATGCTGAGCCCAGTTATCTGATTTGGAATGCAATGATTGTGCCTCAGGCAAAGTGATCGTCGATAGTAGTGCTGAGTGACTGTAGAGAATCATGGTGTTGGATTGCGTCAGCCATGCTTACTGGGCGCCTGCGATCTGGGTGGGTTAAGGCAAGCGCCAATAAGATCACTCGTGGAAGTCAGCGAGCGTCCCCACCTGCAGTGCCTCCAAGTTGCCTGCAAGTTCATCTCTGGGGTCCGGTGCAGGCTTCAGCCAGGATCGCGGTGCATCCACCGGCTTGGGCTCCACGCCAGCTAAGCATCTGAGGCATGTTTAGCGTCATGTACGTGGTCGTACCCTCCTAAACTTGAAAGTGTAGGGTCCTTCCGCAACTCCCGGGCATCAAGAGAGTCGAAACAGAACATAAGTTGTAACATTGGCAAGGCTTACTCAGAGCACTAGCAAATCGGAATCTGGTAATCAGCGTGTCGAGGTGCTGGCTATACTGCACTGTCCAGTGTGTGATCAACCATCCCAGTTTCATCGCAACTGCCCTCTGCGACCAGTCTGTGCTTGACCGACGCACGTGCGTGCTATGAAGCGACCTGGGAAGTCATTCCAAACCCACTCTGGCCAATAGAGGCCTGATTGGCACTGCAGCAACATACCGCCTGGACGCACCTCCCTCCTCATTGCCCATCGAACATCATCTGACAGTATTGCTTTTCGGTCACGATCTTTCAACTCGTCCAATCGCAGTCCTAGAGCCACTCCCCGACATGATACTATAGGACCACTCCCTCCAGTCTATCTGTTAGCGCGATCATCATGGCCCCCGAGCCAGGTCAGAAACCGAAGCGCCCTTCTCAGCCACCATCTATACAGGAGGAGGCCGAAGACGAAGCAGGTACCCTTAATACTGTGAGGCCGACTCCTGCTGCGAGGCAGCCTTCGACAGCAAGCCAACCTAGACAATATGGTAAGACAGTCCTCTGACATGGCGCCCTTGCAGATGCTGATCAACCTTAGGCGCAATAGAGCCGTCCGACTTGAACACAGTCCGTCGCCGAAATCCTCTCTCGAGGGGCGCCAGTTCCTTCACCTCCTCGGCCACACGACGCGATCCAATGGCTTCTCCAGCATTGCAGCCCATGTCACCACAGATGCCCCGAAACCAGCGAAGGCCCTCCACTGTCCGCAGACAGTCCACCGGCAGGAAGTCCTTACCACACCGCGGTGAGCAGTTCTCCGTCGACGATGATCCGTCCGAAGTGGAAGAAGATCGCGGCCAGACCAGAAACGAAGACGCTCCCCAGCTTACAAGGGCAAACACCATGAGGAGGCGGACCACCCATGTTCCTCAGCTACCACGCGTCGATTCTCAAGAAGAGGAGGACGATGGCGAGCCCATTGAACGTAGGCCCACTGCCGATCAGTCTCAGCAAGAGGCTGAAGGAGAAGAGGAAGAAGATGACGCCGAGGATGAGCTCGCGGCTGCCGACGAAGACGACGCTGATCTCAGTGATGCCGAAAGCTTCACTTTGCGAGACAGGCAGTTGGCCATCAACGAAACACATCCGTTCGGCATAAGGATATGGAAACCTGCCCTATACAAGAAGAACCGCTCCGTCGAGAAGAACGCCGAAGACGACATCCATTCTTCCCCCAGCCAGATCGTCAGCAACTGGCTGTGGCTATTCAACTGTCTGTGGACCGTTCTCTTCGGCTGGTGGTTGGCCGCTGCTGCCGCCCTCTCCGGCCTGGTTTGCTACATCTTCTCCTTCGACCCCAGTGCCGCAGCCTACGGCAAAACCTTCTTTGGCCTTGCAAGATACCTCTTCTTCCCCTTTGGTCAGTTCGTTAAGCTCGAACAGGACGACAATTATGCCGAAGAAGACGAAGGCGAAGGCAGGAGTATTAGTGAATACGAAAGGTGGCAGAGCGGTGACCTGGAGTACGGACGCCTCATGTTTGGGCCAGACATTGCCCATACTGGCACCATCGTTGGTAGGCATCGGAATAGCGTCGATTCGGCTAGCGAGAGAGACAGCTTACTCGGTCGAACCGCACCAGCCGATCAGTCCGACACAGATCTGACCGCTCGAAAGGCCAGACTCTTCGGTCGCGGCCAGTGGACCCTCGGCCGCATCGTTTTCTTCACCCTTTTCTACTCCTTCGTCGCCCCACTGATGCTCATGGTCTCGCTACTATGTTGGTTCATGGTCTTCTGGATCCCCATGGGAAGAATACTGACCATCCTGTTTCACCACGTACGAAAGCGACCTCTGGCGCTGACCTTCCATCCTGACGTGTCCTACGCTCGCGATCATACCAAGCCTTCCTCCATCATTCTGTGCACCTACAGAGCCGCGGGACTCAAGTACTGGAAGTACACAATCGACGGCACCAACATTTTCCTCATCAACTTCCTATCCGTCGTCGTCTTCGTCGTCGCTGATTACTTCATCGTTGGCGAAATTTTGGGGGTCAAGTCGTGGATCACCAGTCCAGCTCTGCTGTTCTGTCTTGGTCTCGTCTCCGTCATTCCCTTGGCATACTTCATTGGTCAGGCCGTGGCTTCCATCTCAGCACAGTCGTCCATGGGCCTCGGTGCAGTCATCAATGCTTTCTTCTCGACTGTGGTCGAGGTCTTCTTGTACTGTGTTGCCCTCAAGCAAGGTAAAAGTCGCCTAGTTGAAGGCAGTATTATCGGCAGCATCTTCGCCGGTATTCTGTTGATGCCTGGCTTGTCCATGTGCTTTGGCGCTATCAGGAGGAAAACGCAGAGATACAACATCAAGTCGGCCAGTGCCACATCCACCATGTTGTTGTTTGCGATGATTGCTGCATTTGGGCCCACCCTGTTCTACAAGATATACGGCGCGCATGAGCTTATCTGCAAGACCTGCACCGACACCTTGCACGAGGAACCCAGAGATTGTCGGCAATGCTACTTTCGTCAAGTGCCTGCACCCGACGATGCGTTCTTCGTTCAGGCGGTGCAGCCATATTGCTGGATTGCGGCGGTGTTGCTGTTCTTATCCTACGTAATTGGCCTGCTCTTTACTCTTCGCACTCATGCTGCTGTCATTTGGCAGACCGAACTTGACGAGAAGAAGCCCATACCTGCCGCTCCAACCACCGACATCAGCCCCGGTGATACTCGAGGCCAGAGCATGTATGCATCGCAAACGTTCTCCGGTCCAGGGTCTCACACCCCTAAGCTAGCTATTCGGGACTCGCAGATGTACAAGCGGAACCTTGGCCACTTGCTTAGATCAGCAGGTCTTGAGCCTCATAACGCCGATCTACCCGCGGAAGTTGCGACGTCTACTGCTAGGACAGAGGATGGCATCGATACTCAAGACCACCACGTTGACGAATCGTTGCCGCATGTTGTGCCTCCGAAAGTTGAGTCGCCCGACAGAGTCACAAGCCCAAACATGAGACCTTTTGTTCCTGGTATGTCTGAGGAAGACAACCAGAACCTGCTTCGTCAAGTAGCAGTACTGGCTTCTACAGCTGCAACGGCCGCCGCTCGTGACGCGGTGAACAATCCACGACAAACCTCGTTCATGGCTAACAATAGTGGCAAATTCGACAAGAAACGACCCACCACTGCGCGCCTGGACACCATATTCGATGCATCGCGATTGACAGAGCCACCCACAGCTGAGCCCCAAGACCCGGGCCACACTGGTGGTGGTCACGATGCGCCCAATTGGTCCAGAACGAAATCCGCACTCATTTTGCTCGCGGCAACCTTAGCATATGCAGCAGTCGCCGAAGTCCTTGTAGACACTGTCGATGTCATCCTATCCTCCGTTGAAGTTGACGAAAAGTTCTTAGGTATAACACTATTCGCACTGGTTCCGAATACCACTGAGTTCCTCAATGCTATTTCCTTCGCCATGAACGGCAATATCGCCCTCTCCATGGAGATTGGATCAGCTTATGTGCTTCAGGTCGCATTACTCCAGATTCCAGCCGTGGTCTTGTTCAGCGCCGTCTACCAAGCTCACATCACCGAAGATCTGGCCGATTACACGTTTAATCTGATTTTCCCTCAATGGGACATGGTCACCGTCATCCTCTGTGTCTTCCTGCTAAGCTATGTCAACACGGAGGGGAAGAGTAACTACTTCAAAGGCAGTATCCTAGTCATGGCGTACCTGGTGATCTTGAGTGGTTTCTATTACAGTGGTTTCACCGGTATCGATGTGCTTGGCGCCGATCCTGGTGATACGCTAGCATTGACTGTGAGCTCATGGGAGAGCTTGAGGGCCAACGGTGCGAGAAGCAGGGTCGAGCTGTGAGGCTTGGGGTTTGATGGCAATAGCAGTCCGGCATGACGCGGGGCGGGTAGATGGTGCATTGGACGGGATATCTATCTTTAGCTAGCATAGCATGGTATAATGGCATAATCGTTGTTAGCATATCATATCATTCTATCCCGGGCGCTGAGACTGTACAGGCGTCGTTGATGCGGTCAAACGCAAACATGCGGCATCGCATTACGTTGCTAACTTAGCGTGTGTGGACACAACAGCGTCTGCCGAACCGCGGCTACTATCAGTTGCGAAGAATGCGCAAGGAAAGCAGGATTCACCGAGTCATCAACGTGCATTATCATTATCTCATTCGGCAAATCATGAACCGCGTCTGAGCTGTCAGACCGCGCGATCAACGTCCGATTCACCTGCGCCCACGCGTGCTTGCTTGCTCTCATTACTTCATAGCTCGTGTCTCGTGCTGCTGGCTCTGGGTGGGGACGTAGCGTGCATATAACCAACCTCTTATTATGCAGACTTGTTTCTAGGCGATCCGCCCTCTGCCGAATTACATCGCAAGTGAACTACCACAAGTTCATCGCGCCGACCGCAGCCGCCAAGCCCGCGACGCCTTTTTCGCGCAGGCCGCGTGGGGCAACACCGCCCGTGTACATGGCCGGCGCCGCCGTGCCAGTGACACTGCCACTGCCACTAGCAGTCGCCTGCGTATCTGGCGCGCCCGTGGCGGCCATGGAGCTCGAGCTCACGGTGCTCGGCAGCGGCACAAACGGCTCCGTGTGCGTGGCTTCGGCGTCGCCCTCGGTGCTTAGATCGGCCGTGACCTTCTTCGTGCCGGTTGCGGTGTCCCAGTTGTTGATCGTGCGGTTGAACAGCGCGAGGGCTGCGATGGGCTGGTAGTAGGGGACCTCGTGGCCGGCTTCGTAGACGCGCGTGAAGGAGAAGTTGCCGTATTCGCGGGTCTCGCCGTATTCGACGCCGTTGACGGTCATGGGCACGTAGCCGGCGGCGTTGAATTCGTCGGTGTATGTGTAGTTGAGGGCTTTGGAGACTGCTTCGCCGCCGAACCAGTTGCTGGAGGGGGTGTTAGTGGATGGGATGAGTAGGGATTGGGGGGATTGTAGGGGGGCTTACCAGATGTAGTCTGCGTCGCCGTAGATGAGGGAGACTCGTACGCCTGAGTTGAGAATTTGCTCTAGGTCGTCGAGGAAGTTCATGTAGACGAAGTCGCCGGTTTGTTGGAACGCGTAGTAGATGTTGGTGTTGCTGTAGGACGTGTAATTGGTGGTTACACCGAGGGCTTCCTGGATGCTCTCTTGGTTGAGGTAAGGGATGATGTAGTCGGGCGGTGTTGGATCATCGTAAGGGTGTCTGATGTCGTAGACGCCACGGTCACCGAATGCGTAGTAGGGCGACTCTACGTTGTCTCTGCATTGGTTTGCTGCCTCGGTACAGACTGCCTGGCCGACAAGAGTGGATTGGTTAGTGTAGTAGCAGGCTTCAATCTGGCCCAGACAGCCAAAGACTGGCGAATACAGGGCGTACTGAGTATAGTCGTATACAGATTGGTTGTACGCTTGAATGCCATAAGTGTTCTTCGTGGCAAATTCTGGGTAATATGGTGCTTGAATATACTCATCGATGATGCCATTGATGATCAGGAGAGAGTTGAACTCTAGTGGCATGCCCTGAGCACTGCCGTTTGTGATGAGCTCGTTTTGGTTCTGGAAGTAGTTGAAGAATGCTGGTCCGTAGTGGCCTCCATAGCTTTCGGTGGCCAAGTTAAACACCTTGGACGTGACGTTTGCATTAAGTTGAGGCAGAGCTGAGTAGAAGCCCTGAATGACCTCCCATGCAGCAACGGCTGCAAGGTCAGTCGTGTCGATCTTGGTGTTGTTGATGACAGGGAAACGGCCAGTAACCGGAGCTTCAGAAGCATTAAGAAACGCGCCGAAGTACGGGTCCAGTGAGCCTGGCTCCGCGGTTCCATACGAAAAACCAACGCCAACCGGCTGCGACAAGAAGAGCATGTTTGAAACGTTGTTCCATGAGTACGGGTTCAGCTGTGTCATCAGATCTTCAGTGATGTTGCAAGGCCCAAGCTCTTGGAAAAGACCGATCAAGCTATCCGATCCGGGGCCACCGTTAAGCCATAACGTGACTGGATCATTGGCCGGGTCGCTTCGACTTTCGAAGAACCAAAACTGGAGCTGGGTTAGCAGAGCTTCCTACCATCTCCTGGCTGTACGTACGAAGCTGTGGACATCTGGCGCCAGGTTGACGAAGCCAGCGTAAGAGTTGACGCCAGGTGTGGTCTCACAAATACCCTCGGCACCTGGGTCCTTGTAGGTAATGTTGACACCTGAAGGACTAACAATAGTTTGAACCCCAACTGGCTGCGGAGGCAACTGCCTCTTGGTAATCTGTCCCACCATGTTGGAGCCAGGTGTAAAGATCTTCGGCCCGGGCACAAAAGCATTGGCGGTGGCCAGCCAAGCCGCGGTCGCGACCAAGTTACTGTACCGCATAGTGAGTGACTCTCAAAGCTATTAGTGGTGATAAGTGATGGAGGAGGAGTTGAATGCAACGCGAAATGCGAGGTAAGCTCTGGACTAAAACGCTGAGGGGAGCGCCCGTTAGCAAGAAGCAGGAAGAGCGCACAAGCAGTTTCCTGGAACCATGACCAGCCTTTTGTACCTATCTAGTACCCACGACCCCGCGATTGAAGCTTTGTTGGCAGGAGCTTGGTGTGCTCCGAGGGACTCTTCCTGTCATGGCCAACAGCTTTCATGTGGATAACATGTACGAGAGCTTCGAAGTCCGCAAACAGAACCCTTCAATTGGTGATTCCTGCCACGAGCCAAGGTACACGGTCCCACAACCTCTGCTTATCAATCGTGGCTCCCACCCGGACGTGGGACAGCATATCTCTTGTTCCATCATAGTAGGACCAATCACTGATGGTCCTCCGCGGGAATCAACCTGGATGACGTTGTAAGGTAACAAACGAGGTTGAGTTACAGCCGCTTGAGGTGACATTTGAGGGAGGGAAACAAGCAAGGTCCAGGGACATCAATGTCGGCCGGCATGAGTAGTCAGGTGGTATTTAACCAGATGAGGAAGGTTAATGATAGATTTGAGCTGCAAAATGCTTGAATGTGCTTGGCGAGGTCCATAACGTCGATGTCTATTTACCAACCTCCAAGTCACTTTACCACCCTTACTGCAGATAAACGGTGATAGATGGCAGGGTTCTTGGGCGGAAAAAGTACGCAGACCGGCGAGCCTTCAGGTTCTCGCACGACACCATTCTGCAGTACCTCGTCATTTGCACGCTTTACATGAGTTTGTTTTGCCCAGTGAATGTTACGGGAAAGGTGAGAGTTTATCAGTTGAGACACGCGGGGAGCTCTTCGACCGGGCACTTAGCGCGTGTCGGACCGCTCCAAAACATGGAGTAACTTTGTGACGGGCTGTGTGAACATCGTCTACGCATAGTATCATGGCAACATGTTCGTCCTCTATGCATTGCTGCACCTGATATCGCGGCTTGCAAGGACTGTGAGACCAGATCAGCGCAAAGAGCTGATATAGACATTAATATCGGTGGTCGCAACCGATCGTGTATTCGGCATCCGATTAGGTGCGTGGGTAAAAAATTCAACACTCTTTTGACCGGGTTGAGACACGCTCTTCGTTTGCTGAGTATCGTGCCGAAACCGCAGAACCAAACTGGTTGGAAATTATGAAGCGCGTAACGAAGGCTATCGTCAAAGGTCGACGGTAACTAGGCTACGAACAGAGAAGCCAGCAACAGCAAGATCGCAGGCAAACTGCACCTTGCACGACCATGCGCGCAGTGTGGCAAGCATGAAATTCAGGCGATGGTGCACAATTAAGCCTCCTTTCCTCATATCGTCGCACACAGGAGCGGACAGCTGTACCGGCTTTCCGTGTGAGGCACATGTCAGGGATGGGAGCTCAGCTCCAACGCACAGATGCAATCCCATACTAAGCCTGTGATAGGACTGCGAGAGTGGTGGGAATCGCATTGTGCAGGTCTAGACCCTTTGGACTAGCAGAAGCGACTGAACCCTGGTTGCAAGAAAGAATTGACACACATTCTGTGCCCAAGATGTGAAGCCGTTTCCACTTGCGGCGAGCAACGCGCAAAGCATTGCATGTGTTCGAATGAACAGGGCATCCTTTTCAAACCCAATCCGCACCTAACCGTGAAAAGAACAAATACTGAAGGCAAACCAGGCAACCTTCCACACCAACAGATTACTGTTTCGGCGCAGCCCGTGTGCGCTTGAACCTTAGGTCGAAAAATCCGAGTGCGCCTAATCCACCAGAGAACCGCTTAGGTGAGTGCCGCAAACCTCACAGCCTTCTTCGTCTTGCTTCGAACAGCTCTATCGAAACTGCTACCTTTTCGACCAGGTCGCGGTCGCGTTGGCCTTGCCGGTCTGGCTTGCTCCGATGCTTGCCTTTCCGTCGGAGGTAGTGGCTCGTATTTCACAAGGGCACCTTTCAGAGGCGCTTCGACATCGGTGCCAACACTCACGCCCGAATCTCTACGCGGTTGGCGCTGCTGGGGATGTGTCTGCTTATGTGCGTCTGCATCCTCCTGTCGCCTTCGCTCGGCTCTGCGTCTCTCTGCTAGTTCTCTTGGAGATGGCAGAGATTGTGGCTGGTACTGGTATTGAGGCGTCGGCCTGTCGGTGTCTTGGTGAATTACTGGAGCGGCTGCCGTCGAGTCTTTGTCTGGTCTGGTCCGTTGATATGACTGGCTTCTATTTGCAGCAGGCCGCCTTGATTTCGTTGGTGGGTATACGGCCTGGTTAGACGGAGCTGCCTGTCGTGCTTGGGTGACGTCTCTCTTCGCTCGTTGGCGGTACTCAGCACCGTTTATCACCAGTTCGTCACAGTGAAACCACTGATGTCCTATGCGCAGAGTATATGGCCCATCGTCCCGTGCCCAAACTTGTACTCTCGGCAGATATGGCGCGTCGCGAATCTGGTGGTCGCGATCTGAGTCGGGTGCTGTTTCGTATGAGCCGTGGTCAAAATAGTCTTTCCTGGGTGGCATGGCGGCCGTCGCTTCCTGCGAATTCTTGGGCTCGTCAGGCTGTTGCAAAGTGTTGCGGTAGGGAATAGTGGCTGTCGGTTCCATGGCGGATGGCTGCTTATGTCGGGACTGTCTTCAGCCAAGATTTTGACTTTGCGCCAGATGTCTAGGACGTATTGGCCATGGCCCAGAGGTTCCGATACAAGAAAGTTTAGTTGTAGCCCCTTCACGCCGAGGACGACGAATCATCATCGATCCGGTGATAGCTGGTGATGACGTACATTCCAGTTTTGAGGTGTAGTAGAAGGCTTCCGTTGGCAGGGATCATAGCCTGAAGCACGAATGACTTCTAGGTAAATGTTGACCGGCTTTGTGACCTTTCTCGAATTGCATTGCTAGCCTAATCAGGTGCGTGGTTGAAGCGAGCGTCGACGGAACGCTTTCTCAGAGTGTTTCAGCATCCCAGTCAGCTGCACGAATTATAACGCAGCACAGCATCCTGGAAAACCACGGTGTCGGGGGAGCAGGGTTCTGTTACTGGGCGCCTGGCAGTGTCCTAACAGTATTGTAGAGGTCATGCGCTCACTGCAAGATCAATTGGAACTCCACTTCGTTCCATCGCAGATTCGATGCAGGTTGTCACGGGCACTGGCAGTTCACGCAGACGCGTGGGGCTGGAAAACGTGTCCGAAGCTCAAAGACCATTGGCCATTGCGTGGCTTCTTGGCGATTCTGACGATCCTATTTTGGGTAGAGCTCGTGCGTATCTCTGAGTCTTACAGTGCTCATGTTAGGTGCCTGGCGATACCTCGTATTCGTGGGTTGAGCCAATGCATGAGTGCTCCAGCCCAACTCTCTGTGGCAGCAAAACAGGCTGAAGAACACAAGAACCAGCTTGGTCTGCTCGCTTACGGCCATGCGTAGTGCCGGAAGCTTTAACAATGTTCCGGAGAGCTCATGGTTTGCGTTCGCTAGAGGGAACTTGTTTCTGCACTTCATGATGCTTCCCGATGCAGATATAGGTGCCGGTAGTTTATTAGATACATGTCGACAGGCTGCATGTGGTTCTAGGACGTCGATATGGTACATCCCTAGTTGGTTGCTGGCTGCCTTTTCAAGAATACTTGCAAGACGAACCACTTTCTAACACAGCCAGGTTCCGCTTTACTGTGAAGACAACCTAGACGAGGCGCGCGGAAGCACGTTGCTAAGCCTTGTACGAACTCATGGAGGGCGGCACCACTGTCAAGAGCTGACTACGACGTTCCCCTTCACTATATGGCCATCTTGAACTTCAGCTTGTCACCCTTCAATATCTCATCCTTCTTCGCTTCAAGCTCATCAGTATCCCAGTGCACGGACAGATACCGGCCTGATAAGTAGCTTCTCGGTTCCTTAGTCAGCCTGTTTGAAGTCAGTAGGTTTGTACCAACACGGCAAGCAAGGAGAGATATGCAGACTTGAACTCCACACATAGTCTCGACTAAGACCTGTTGACTGAAGTTGGGTGCGTCGACTGACCCAGCCTGCCGGCTCTTCAGTCGTGCAAGACTTCAAGTCGCCTGCAAGAGGGCTGACTAGGGAATTAACAACTTGAGACTTACCAAGTACAGAAACCTCCAGCCAAACCAATATCCGTTTGAAGCACTAAAGACAAAAGTCAGCGCAATTGCAGCCAGCAATGGGCGCAACAGCCTGAAACTTACGAGCCTCCCACATATCCCCGCTTTCGGTACTATGGCCCTGCGTCTGCGGTGTGACAACTTCCCCAGGATGCACAGCAAAAGCCAACAGTCCATCCTTCTCATGATCCACCGCCATATGCTCAACCATCCGGTTGTTCGCAACCTTACTCACGTTATACGCGATAGGCGTAAAGTCACTGACCGGAAACTGACTGGCCAGACTCGTGATCACGATATACGCCCTCACTTTACTCTCATTGCTCTTTTCGATCAGCAACGGCGTGAAGTACTTGGCCGTGTAATAACTGCCAAGGTAGTTGATGGTCGTGACTCTCGCGAAATCGTCGTCCTCGATGATACCGACGGGCAGGCGGCGCGGCTGTACCTTGCCCGTCTTCGGGTTGACTTCGTCTTCGATGTATTTACTGATTACGCCCGCGTTGGCCACCACAACGTCGAGTCGACCGCCGAACTCGCGCTTCACAGTCTCAGCGAGCTTCTCAACGTCCTCTGCCTTGGACGTGTCGCAGGTCTGCGAAATGACGTTGATGTCCGGATTGATGTTTTTGAGCTCGGAGCTCAGCTTGTCGAGGTCAGATTGCGTTCGGCTGGATATGGATATGCCTGTTGCGCCAGCTCTTGCGTACGCGACGCTGATAGCGTAGCCAAGACCTTTGCCTGCGCCGGTGACTACGACATTGAAGCGTTGGCCGGATGGTGGCTTGTTGTTCTCCGGTAACGTTGGGCCCTCGGGGTGTTCATGGGTTGTGCTGGTAAAGTTTATGCCGTAGTGGTCTGGGTAGCCTGACATGGCGTCTGAACGCTTGATATTGGTGACTTGGACCAACTGTATGTGGTGGGTGGGGTGTTCTAGCTGCTGATGAGACTTACTATGCTTGAGTGGCAGTTGGGCACTAAAGGGCTGCGCGTTAGGTCAGCAAGAGTTGAAATGCACCCTTGCGAAAACCAAGTATAGCTGCAGAGGCATTGGCAAAGGCGCGTTTCGTGGCTACAGTGCCTGTGTCACGATATGTCATGGGATAGACTCTACGATACTCCAAATACTGGACACCAGGCTATGAGGGGGAACAGAATGTACTGAGGTACCGTATCATAACCTCGGTTGGAAAGCAAGTTTGTAACTCGGTGTTGACGTCCGTGAAGTGTGTGTAGGGCACGCACAATAGCTACAAATGAAGTTATCAAGCATGATCGGCACGATTATGGTTGTATCATATGCTTCGCAGCACAACTCTCTTGTCGTTTTGTGTCTGCGCTGCTGGCTGTTCTTCAGCATGGCTTACCATTGCAGACCGCTATCATGGTATACAACCTCTTGCATTACACGAGTATCTCCCGCTATCGTCTCTCATGGCTCATAAGGTCCAACCATCTCCACCCACGACTCGTGCGCTTTCGCTCCCTTCTGATCGAGAAACATTCTTGCAACTCGCGGTTTTGGACTTTGGTTAATGGTGCAGCAGTCGCGTTGTCTGCTACAGCGAAGTACGTAGCTCGTACAAAATAGAGCCTCACTTCAATCCCGCAATGGTCGGACCCCCTGCTTGAAAAAGCCGGTAGACCCATAATATCCATGACCTAGATGATCGGCAAGTTCTTCTCCAAGGACAAGCGAGTCACACTCCTAGTATGATCTCGCCAAGTTCCTGAGGTACCAGTCTACCAATCTCCGTCCTTGTTTGGCCTCGCTGATGTGAATGAGATCGCCTTCGATAGCATAGTCAAGGTCACTACCATTGACGTTCTCGCCCTCCAAAAGACCTCCATCACTCCATCGGATTTGTCTGCTTCGCTGCTTGTTGACCAGCAGCCGGCTTCGGAGCACCTCGGGTTCGATTTCGAGGAAACCGGCAAGTTTGTTGAGGTCCATAGTGCTGTACAGCTTCAGGTATGACTTGACGGTGGGGTTGAAGAGAGTGTTCTTGACCTCGTCCATGAATATCTCGGTGTGGTGCTCGACTGGGTCGATGTTCAGAGATGGGTGGTCGAAATCCGGTGGAACAGGAGAGATAAATTTCGGGCAGGCAGATTGGAATAGCTCCTTGTAGATAGGTAGGGAGTCTGGTCCACCTCGCTGCAACTTGGAGAATCTCTCGCCGTACTTCTCTCGGAGAGCAGTATGAATTGTGTCGTCTAGTCGAGTTGGCGCAAAGGAGACACAAATTGCGATGAGCGCATACATTTGTTCCGTCTTCTTAGCGATTGCGTCGAATTGGTTGTTGCCCTTCTGGAAGTTCTTCGTTCTCGAGACATAGACAAGAATGTGGGAGAACATTCGGACAGCGTCGGAATATCGTCGCATCATGATATAAGAAAACCCGACGTAATAGTAGGTGTTCAGATGCGCCGCCATGACGCGAGCGAACATTGCTTTCTTGTTCATTTCGATGTCGTCGAGGGTCTTGAGAGCCAGACTAAAGTCACCCAGGAGGCAGTGGACTCGCAGAAGACCAATGATGGAGAAGTACCCAAGCATTTTGTAGAGTGGTCGAGAGCCATATTCGCCTGCAACTGCATTTTGGTCTTCGCCTCGTTTCTGTGCAGCCAGCTGCTCGTTGATCTGTGACCTCTGGATAAGGGAGTAGAGGACATTGAGAACAGAGTAGCAACCCCATGTCTGTGGGTTCTCCTTAAGCACCTGTGCTTCCTCTTCCTCTGGCGCAGTTCTTGCGACACGATTTCTGTACCTGCAGAACGATTCAAATTGGTAGATGAATTCGTCGATGACATCCCAGGCCCAGTAGTACGATGGCTGCTCTATGTCCACCGGTCCTTCTGAGTTCAGAATGTAGTGAAATAGACTGCAGTAGTTGTCGTAGCTCTGAAACTTGACCTCCAGTGATGCAGAGTACTCAAGAGGTGCAGCAGCGGCTTCGAGCTGGGCTTTGATGTCGGTAGGCCCACCAACCGAGTCTCCTCTTGACTCATCATAGTTGTCCTCGTCTTCGTAGTTCACTTGCTCTTGATAGTCAGCGACGAGAGCCTCCTCCTCGACATCTTCATCGTCGATGCGTGGCCGGCTGCCGTTCTGGTAAGACATTGTGTGTCCTAGCGATACTCGGTGGAGAGGTGCGACAGTGATAGAGAGGTTGTATGGACTAGTCTTGGGGAATTTTGCGGTCCTGGGCCTTCGTTTGTAAAGGGGACTGGACAAACAGAATCAATCGACCATGTCACCCTCATAAGCTAAACCTTCGTCGAATTGCAGAAATTCATGCCTTGGCAGACGGAAGCGAAGGTGGGATCACCAGGTTCTACCGAAGTTTCTCCATATCTCACGTGGTACGAACGACCAACTTTGCACTTGCCCACGAAAGACCGGCAATTTATCAGTTGTGGCTAATGACACTGCTTTCGAGCCACGTGTATAAACATCTTCATTGTACTTGTAGACAAACATACACTACTTGGCCGTGGCAAAACTACTACCCCCAATGATGATACATTGATAAAGGCACGCTGAGAGCTCTCGGTTGAAGCACTAGCACGTACACAACCGAGGCGTTCCAGAACAATTGAAGAAGTCTTTACGTCGTTATGGCAGCTTGTGCTAGAAGCCGTATCTGCTAATATACGCACTGAACGTAGGTAAACACACGACACCCAGTGGGAGAACGAGGTGGAGATAGCAGGAGCAGCGTATGAAGATCTTTTCCTGGCCTTGGCCTTCAAGTGTGCCCTTCCGGGTTTTGGACGATAGTCGCTTCGAAACCTCTACATAAAGCATGATACTACTCTGCTAGTTTTGCACGACGGAGGAGCCACGTTTTCTCCCTGAAAGATGAAGAAATGCCCATTTCAAATGCTTGACTCTGCTTGGATACAATGCTTGAGAGTCAGTGCAATATGTACGTGTTCCTTTGACGGAGAAGACGCCCACGAAGCGAGGAGGGGCAAGGACAACTTTCACACGCAACATGAAATAAGAAGCTTCTATGTTTGGCAACTAATCTCAATTGGTATCATAATCTATCATAATGTGCATTTATTATCCAATACTATCATGCATCCGTATGGGTCGAAGCTTTACACCGTCGTCTTCTCACCATGGAAACTCATTCTCTTGACAGCTTCCGCAGTCTGCACATCATCGGCGTCACCAATGATAGTTCCCCGTCGCTCATCAGTGTAGCCGATCTTGCTGTCACGGAAACCATCAAGCTCCTTAGCTGCGACGGTGTTGCAGTAGATGGCGAAAAAGCAAGAGATAGCGAAACCAGCCAATGGGACAGCCATGGCCTTGTGGTAATCGCTCTTGTCGGCTGCCAAACCCGTCAGAGATGGGAACAGAGCACCACCGCAGACGGAGGCGACGATCCACGAGGATCCTCGCTTGGTGTGTCGTCCAAGACCTCGAATGGCGAGAGTGAAGATGGTCGGGAAAATGCAGGACTCGAAGAACAAGACCATCGAAAGCATGGCAAAGCCAGCCTCACCCCAGACACCAATTGCTGCGGCTTGGAAGACCATAATGCCAAGCATGAATACTGCAAGAACGTATCGTGGCTTGACGAACATGAATAGGCCAGCAGCAGCGAACCGACCAATGGCAAAGAGAGACTGGCCAATAGCGTATCTGTCAGAAGCAGCGGCCGCATTGAGCTCCGCAGACTCAATGGAGTAGTGGATGAATTGCGAGGCGACACCGACTTGAGCACCGACATAGCAGAACTGAGCAGCAACACCCAAGAAAAGCTTGTACTGCTTCCTCAATGGCTTCTCAACAAAGCCGGTAAGGTCGGAGGACTGCTCGGCTTGAAGAGCCATATCGGCATCTGTGACTTCAGGGATTGGAGAGAAGAAGAAGACAACGGCAAGGAGGGTGACGAAGGCTGCAATGCCGACGTAAGTCCACTGGACGTTGCTGAGATCGTTGATTGTGTCCTCAGGGAAGAACACTCGGGAGGCCAGAAGTGGCGCGACGACTGAGCCGACAGCCTGGAAAGACTGAGACAGTTCAAGACGGAATTCTGAGAGCCTTGGTGGACCGCATGTCGCGATGAAAGGGTTGGCAGAAGTCTCGAGGGTGGAAAGTCCACTACCAACAATGAACAGGGAGCAGCAGAAGCCAGCGAATGATTCATAGACTGCGGAAGGCCAGAACATGAGGGCACCGACGGCGTAGATCAAAAGACCAAGGATGAAAGTCCATCTGTAGCCAAATTTGCGGACGAACCATCCCGAGTAAGTGAGAGGACCGATGAAGTAAGCACCAAAGTAGGCACCTTGGAGACCACCAGCCTTTGCGGCTGTAATGTTGAGTGCTGTCTGGAACTTGGCGTTCAGGACGTCGAGGAGACCGTAAGCGAAACCCCACAAAAAGAAGAGTAGTGTGACGAGAGAGACGGGGAAGATCGACTGTTTGACAGTCAAAGCTGACGCGCCAGTCAGACCCTTGTTGGCGACGGATCTGCGTCCTTGGTTTCGCAGAGCCTCAGCAACAGACGGTTGTCGCTGGGTGAGGACTTCATCTGTGGTAGGTTCCTGGTAAGCCATGTTGAGATAAAGTGGGTGACTGGCGAGGGTTGTAAGGATGCAGTCGCTTGTAGTGAAAGAGCTCGACGCTCAGTATGTCGAGGCTGTTGTGATACTGGTGATCTTGTTACCGAAGGCTGAATGGCAGACACATATGGTTGTGTGTTCGCCATCTTGTTATATAGACCTGAGAGCTGTATCCCGCATTTCGTTTAGCTTCACCTGAGGCCCCGCCCTTGTGGTTCGAAGCTCATTTGGCTCAAATCGCCTCAGAGCTAGAAGCTCGCGATGCACAACCACCTCAAAGAGAGTTTCTGAAAATCTTTGCCTGTTGAGCCTGGATGAGCCCTGCTCCGCATGACACTAGCCCAGAAGTGCGATGAGCGCTATCAATGATTGGTCTAGCTCTGGTCGATGCTAGTTTATTCTTGCCCTACGGGCTGGGCTGCTCATCAGATGAGTGTATAGTAAATCCGCTAGCGGACATCGAATCGGCGGCTCTTTGTGCAAGTGAGAGCGACAAAGTCTGATTGGTATCGCAAAGCATGCTCGCTTGGCTAGAGCAGTCGCGCCTTGGCTGAGATAGCCACCAATAGCCTTGGCAGAGCAGGATCTACAAGCGATGACGCTTTCACAGCCAATTAACAGCTGTTTACCTTCGGGTACAAGGCTTGGCCAAGACCAACGGCTAGAGGCTCCGTGCGTATGTCGTCTTAAGCACTCTCCCCAAAAGGCTTCTCCCCATTCTGGAAGAAGGTCTGATACAACATGCCCCCTCAAATCAGCATGTTGTCGTCACGATTTTCTGCTATTGTCTGTCGACTCCTCAATCTGGATAGCCGTCGCGATCAGCTTCAGAACTTTATTCGGGATACATTTCCTCAATGTCGCCGAGTACGTCAATGTAACATTGCAGAGTGAGAAAGTGGATCACCCTGAGAGACAAAGGAAAAAAATTAATCCGCGCACGGGGTGAAGTGTCCTTGGCGTTGTTCGTCTCGTGAAGATATCGAGCGTCGGTGCATGCTGGACATCTTTGATTTGCTAAGGAGTCGCTTTAGTGGGTTCTCGGCTTGCCGTGTATTCTGTGCGACCAAGCCACGTTCTGCCTATGCACTCTTGAACATTGACTAAAGGGGGTGGGACAACACTCTTGAGATGAACAAGAAAAGGCGCAGAGGTACATCCAAGATCTATGGACACAGCTGCAGGAAAGTGGAGAGCTGAGGCGCAACTAGGTGTGAGGAGAACAGGTGCCGTCCTTCTAGCGTGGGCTGCACGGTCAATATTGCGGAGCGGTCAAACAATAATCCAGACCTGCAGCTTTCTACGTGCAGTAGTTTCGGCGCGGTCAAATGATAATCCATGACGGGAGCCGCCTCCCCAATTTCCAGCCTTCACTCTACCACCCCCGTTTGTGACCTTCTAGGCCCCGTGGCACAGGAAAATCTTTCGAATCCCCATAGTTGACTCCAAATACAGAACTTGCACCGACGGAAGTGGGTAAAGTTTTGGCCGACGTAGCCGGTCACGACAACCACCATTCGCTCTCCCATTATTGCATGTGTACGCCAACATACAAGCAGTGCACGCAAAGCCACTTTACTCAAGACAGATTGCACTGTGGATAATGCATGACAATTGGCGGGTAGCAGTACTGTATTGAGATCCAAGTAGAAACTCAAACACTGTGTTTAAGCCACCAATGCTACGCTGCTCAACGCAAGAAAAATTCAGGTCGCAACGAGTGCAACAATAGCGTTGAGGTTCGAACGTGGAAGTACGCCACGGCGCTTGCTTGTATGGCAGTGACCACTGTTGAGTCGAAGGAGGAAATTGGTGACTGGTGGAGAAGCGCAACGCGTTGTCGTTGTTCGATAGAGGTGACTGCAAAAGTGTTGGAGGCGTAAACAGAGCAAGACTTCTAAGTCCATATCACAGAACAGTAACATTGTCCTGTCACAGACATCGTGACCCAGCGCTTCACAAGCAGAACCTTATTCTTTTTGGACCTGCGGCCAAGTCACCTGCATGCCGTCCGGGTACGAGAAATGTTCTCTATCCAACCGATTCGGCAGTCAATGCATGGTTGAACCTTTCTTGCTAGTACAGTCTCTTCTCAATCACAACAACTTGAGCCGATTCGAGTGGAATTTCGCATCATGTTGATGTGCGAAGTGAAGTCATATCGCGTGCGGCCGTACAGTCCGAAAGAAAATCATCAGGCCAATTTGCTGACTTGTTCCAGCGTTCTTAGGCGCATTCAACAGCGCGCTCAACATAATACGAGGATTGTGTGTGAAAGAAGACACTTCCTGCTGGATCAACCTTCAATCTTCACCGCCTTACGACTAGGCTCCTCGTCAGCCTCATGCTTCCGCTTCTTCTTCTTTTTTGATTCGCCCCCGTCCTCTTTTGGCGGCACAAATGCAGCGGCTCGTTCTTTGTCGCGTTCCTGCTTCTTCTCTTTCTGCTTCTCGAGCTTCTCTGCCTTCTGCGCTCTCTCCTTCGCTTGCTTCGCCAAGAAGAATTCACCACTTTCAATCTGCAAATCGACCTTGCTCTTTTCTTGTGGGGGAGGGAATGGAGTGTAGACCTTCTTGCTCTTGTCCGTGACCTTCAGCGGCTCTCTTCTCTTGCTCAGCGTTCTCTTCTTGAAGTTCGGCAAGAACCGAGCCCAGTTCTCGTTCTTCAGGGTCGGATCCTTGGCTAGTTCCCTTTTGACCATCAACTCTTTCACGTGATATATGGGGTGGACGTTGTTCATGCAATCCTCGACCACACGGCGCACTTCCTTCAGGCCTTTATATGGCCCCATGGCAGACACTGTGTTTCCCTGGACGAGGATGTAGCATTCCGTAAGCAATTCGAGCGCCTTCAACGTGTTGCCGTTCGTGCCAAGTATCCTCTGCCGTCTTTTAACAAATTTCTCCTTGTTCCGTACAAGACCCCGAATCTTGATCACGTCGCATGCGACACCGTCGTCGAGAATTTTGAGGGCTTGTGGAGCAGGCACACTTCTACTAAGGAGTTTGATGAGATCTCGAGCGTCGAGGATCGCAGAAGGATCGAACGTCTTTCGAGTGGTTTTGACCTCCATACGACCCTCAACAAGATCCAGGGTACAAGCGACGCCTCGCTTCTCTAACGCTTTTGTGACCATAGGCCATGCTTGTTTGAGGTAGACCTCGCGGTACTTGGGAAAGAGGCAGGCAAAGGATGATTCCTCCGCGAACGTACCACCTTTGTTGTCCTCGGGAGTGAATTCGTCTACCTGCACTTGGTCAGCTGAAGTCTTATACACCACCCGTGTGTTCATCGTACCTTCCACTTGTCGATATCGTCGGTATCCCAAGGCTTCTCCTTCTTGTGAGTCGAAGGCATTTTGAGTGGCGCAGTCAAAAGGGCTCAATCTTCTTGCTCGGCTCAAAATGTGCTATCAGACCCGGTGGACGAAAGATGCGACAATATTTTCTTGAGAGAGACTCGAATGTACTACGAACAGCGATTGAAGGAAATTCGGCGATTTTCGGAAAAAAGTTAGTAGCCTTACTCGCCTGACAGACTAATGCACCGCGGCCAACAAGGCTCCGATGCTTGGGGTCGATAGCATAATACTATATATCACCTGTATAAGCACCTTAAGAAGCAGACCACGAGTGCAGCTCACACCGGCTGGAGACTGGTTGGACCTTGAAAATGCTACATCATTAGAAGTCGCTAACGTTAGCTCACGCTGTCGCCTGGTGTCCCCTGCTCGAGGAACTTTAAGCTACGCCTCGGAACGTGCTTTCAGTACTTCTGGCAGTAACACGTACAATGGGTTTTCGATGAGCAAGGGACATCCTCGTTGGCTCTGCTTGCGGGTGTATCTTGCGTCCTGTGTCTAGAGTTGGTGAAGCCATGAGCATTGTCACCACTAAACATCTCTGCATTGCCACTCAACTATTTGTTACGAACTCGATTGCTGCTTTTCCTTCACTACTCGCTCTTTCAGGTCCGAGGCAGTCTCTGTCGCTTCGGCCTCGACATAGCCTTTATCAGTGCCAATGTATCCTTCATCGTCAACCTCAATACCTGCAGGGATGTACTTTCGCATTACAGCATCAACCCAAGCCTGCGGTATACCGAGCTCGACACTTTCGCGAACAGCACGATTCATCCTTCCGATGTACTCCTGGTTGATCTTTCCAGGCTGCGTCCTGACTTCATCAACGTACACTAAGCCACGGATCGTCGTTGGTTGATCAGATTTTCCCGCCCATTCCTGTATTTGGATGCCGTATTCATTCGGGTCCCTTAACCATTTCGTCACCGTCATTGGGAGGTAATGTTTGTTGTAGTCCCACCCACCCTGCAGATATGGCACTTCTTGCTGCCTCGAAGGGTCCGGATTCACCTTAGGGCTCGAGTTCCGATAGTCATCGTGACCCTCAAACATATCCAGCCGAGCCTCATCTTCTGCTGACAAGTTGTATAACAGACCCCATGTGGTGTTTTCATGTGTGGCTTTGTTGTTGACCGGCAGAGCTACTACATTCGCATACCCTCGTTGACAAATGATCCACGCGTGAGTATCGAGTCTCGCGATGGCGACTGGCTTGCTCGAATTTGCGTCTGCATTCAGTCGCAGCTTCATCTGGCTGGGTGATAAGTTTGAGCCAAAAGCGAAGTAGAATGTGCCTTTCTTGGAGGACGTCATGTCCCCTTGGAGCACAACTTGCTTCACCTCGTCGTCTCCCGCCATGGTAGCGTCGTTCGCTCCTGGCAGATACTGTCCTAGTGCTTCTTCAAGGCTTGTTGATTTGCCCACTACACCTGTGTACTCTTTCGTCTGGTGTCTCGTCGAAGGGCGTATAGGTGTTTTAAAATTTCGTCCAAAACAAGTAGTACTTCAAAATGTTAACGCAGGACGTAGTCACTGAGTCTTTTACTGGAACAATGTGTTGTCTACAAAGCAGAACCAACAGGTAGAACCCGCATTATGGAAGATGGATGCGTTTATCCATTTGTTGATGGGCCTTCTCTATTGAAAACGTCATTTTTATCCACAGCCCGATGAGGCTCAGTCGGATACCTCCCGCCCACGGCCGCTGAACTTCGTCACTTATCCCTTATACACCTTGCGCTGTATCAATTTGATGGTTAAAAGCTACGTGTCAGATCGATCTCCTTCCCCGTAGCGACGCTCTCTCCTCCACCCCAGACCGATGCTGCAGGCGTCTCTCGTCAAGGTCTTGTAGCTTCAGATTTCGTGCTTTGGGATTCTGTCCCAAAGCTCCAGCTGTCACCACGCACCGTTCTTGCGAACCGAAGTACATCACCAACACTCAACCTTCAATATCTCTTTCAGCTCTGCCATGCCCGACACGTCCGACTCGAACAACACAAATACACCGGACCCACCAACCCCAACAAATATGAGACTCCCCCCTCTCAAACTCCCACCAAACCTGACATTCGGCCCCTTCCCCATCACCCCTTCCCAAGCCTTCCACGTCTCCCCGACCACTCTCAGCTACGCGCTCGTCAACCTGCGCCCTGTCCTCCCCGGGCACACTCTGATCTGCCTTGTCCGTCGCGTCCCTCGCCTGAGTCAGCTCACGACGGCAGAAACCAGCGATTTGTTCCTCACGGTCAAGCACGTCTCCGCAATGCTGGAACGTGTGTATAGAGCTGATGCGCTCAACGTGGCGGTGCAGGATGGGGTCGAAGCGGGACAGAGTGTGAACCACGTGCACGTGCATATTATCCCGAGGAGGAAAGGGGATGTCGAGGATGGGGACCAGGTCTATGAGCGGATGGATGGGGAGGAGGGGAATTTGGGGCGTGTGTGGGAGGAGTATGAGGTTTTGCAGGGCCGGAGGAGGGCGAAGGAGGCAAAGGGCGAAAGGGAGATTGACGGAGGGCCTGAGGGTGATGCGAGGAGAGTAGATAGGACGGAGGAAGAGATGAGGAAGGAGGCTGAGTGGCTGAGGTGGGAGATGGGACGGCAGGGAGAGTTGGACGAGATGAGACGGGCAGGAGAGGGAGAGGATACGACGCCGGGTGGTGAGATACCGTGAGGTGACGGCCATGGCACTTCCACGCGTAGTGTGAGTATTGCACGTTGGCGACGAATCTTTGGCGACTACGAACTAGGACACGCTGGCCAGTAGTGTTCTAAAATTGATTCACAGAGTACAAGTCGAAAGTCAGGACAGCCCATCATGGCGGGCATACAGTGCAAAGGAGTATTGTGCGACATGTCAAAAGTTCCGACACAGGACACCGAATATACACGGACGAAAGGGAGCCGGTATGGCAGTTGAACTCATATCCCGTCCGTCGCCACTGCCAGAGAACACTCAGCCACACTATACCGATGACATGAGACTGCACACCTTTCTGCTATGCTGCCTCTGCGCTGCGCGGTGCAAGGCCAGCAGGGAAGAGTTCGGACTCCAAAGCCTGACGATTACTTGAACAGTGTGAGGCTGGTGCTGATGAGCGTATTGTATGTGGTATGCAGTCATCCAGGCTAGTGGGGCAGGCTAGTGTTCACGTGTTGACATGGTCGCACCTGCCCAACATTGGGCGCATTGATGGTCCCCCCCGATGCCCCTCCTCTCGCAAAGTACCAACCTCCATATATTTTTCAGCGGTACTCAAAAAGGACGCCGTTCGGCTAGTAGTTGGGTGGGTGACCACCAGCGAATCCCGGATGTCAATTGTTTTTGCAGTTTTTGCGGTCATTACTGAAAATGTGCGCTACGACCACATAGCTGCCTCTTTTGCATTTTTGGTGATTCTACGGAAGGCGTGCTGGACGTGAGAGCACTCACCACGCTGCTCGTTACCTGGGACTTGTGATATGGCGGATCACAGTTGAGGAGAAGCACGGTGTTAACAAGAACGCCAGCAAAGGTTGTACACTTGAGAGCGGGATCGTGAGACCAAGGACGACAGGACGTAGAGGCAAAGGCTGTATGCGTGACTCGAGGTCAGGAGGACTCCATGACGCTAATGTACAAGTCTATCCACGCTCTATGAGGCCACAACTCCGTACGAAGTATGCCAAAGGGCCGCAATTCTAGGGTATCAACCAACCGCACCCCAACACCGTTCGCGCGCTATGCAGCAGATGCATTTGAAGAGTGATACAGGCCCCCTCGCTTTCCTATGCATGACCATTTGTCTGACCATAGTACTCGTCCTGCTGACCCTTGATGGTGTCAGCTTCTGTAGGTTCTCTGGGCGCCTTTTTGTGGTCTTCCCACAACTGGGTACGCTCGTTGAGAATCTCCTGAGCCCAGTCTATCATCTCTGGCATGACCAGACGCTTTGCAACCCATGAGAACTCTGACAGATCAATCTTGCAGTTGTTGGCTCGTTCGTACTCGACCATCTGCAGGAGGAGCTCAATCTTGTCGACATCATGCACGAATTTGCTCTCATCTGTTTTGGACTCTTCGTACTCCAGCCAGGCAGCTTTCAGGTCTTGACCGGCTACACCTCCATGGACCTTGCCGAGCAGGCCCTCAGATATCCAGTCCATGGTGGTAGCTTCTCTCCTGTTCTTCTCATCCTTGGGCACTCCGTCGACCGGGGTCAGGTCACCGACCAGACCCTCGGCCATGTCGTGTATCAGGGCCATCCTAGTGCATCTTGGGATGTCCAGCTTCGAAGATAACGAAGGAGGAGCGAGCATTGTAATTATGGACATGCGGTACATGTGGTCTGCTATCGATTCGCCTCGGGATATGCCGAACCTCCTCCATCCTTCGCGCTTTTCGATCTTCAGACGTTCGACGTAGTGAAAGAACTGGATAGGACTTGAGGAACCAGCAGTCGGCGCATCAGGAAGATCTTTGAGGACGGCCTGTACCGACCATGGGTTGGGCTTGGGCAGTAACGATGTATGTTGCATGGTTTGTGCTTGTTGGAACTCTGTGAGTGGCTTCAGTAGGCGTAGTGACCGTCGAAACATTTAAGTCGTACCCGTTTCCTCTCTGGCTGGCATTTGGGTGGGGAGGCAAAATTCGGGGCGAAAGAGCGCGGGCAAAGTTTATGTAACGCGTGCTGTTCGCGGGGCTCTTGCTAGAAACGATTGTGCTTGCTGAAAACAATACAAGAAGCAAATGGACACCACCTAAACATAACCTACTCCTCCTGCAGGAGCAAACTGATAATGAGCTGCATCAGGCCTACGCGACATGCTGTGTTTATGAGATCAGCGGCTTGCTAAAGTCAGATCGACAATCAGAGGAAACACACCACTCCGATTGGTTCACCGCCAAAGAGGTTGCCTGTGCCCTACCCGACAGACACGTCCTACAGAAGCACGCGCCAGGTTCAGGCTTGTCCGACTGAAGTCCTTCTGCTTGTGCTCGCCATGAGCTCACAGCCTTCGCAGTCCTCACAGACCTCAGCATGGCCTAGCAGAAGCCATGTGTCGACGTTTGTGCGCAATCTCCACCTGCTCGACCTCGACCTGCTTGACGACTGGCCAGAGGTGACAATCCAGTCCTTCGGCGCGAAGGCGAGTCTACAACATCGCCTTAGATGCGTCGAGTGGTCCTTGTACCGCTTGTTCGAGCTCTACGATGCTAGAGCAACAAAAGACGTAGGTCCTGGTCATGCTTATCATATGTTGTCTACTGAATGTAAGTAGAAATTACGGCCATTCTTCCCTCCATCCACCTCGTTGCAGTCCGTGAATCTTCGCGCTGCCCTGCTGCGGCAATTGACCGACCTCAAGAAAGATGGCGTATTGGGACCTACTGTCATTCTGCGGAAGACGATCATGGACGAATGTAAAGGGGACAAGTTCGAGGAATTGCTTGCAGCCTTCTCTATGATAGTCGTGAAGAAGAGACTGCCGCCAGAAACCCAACAACTGCGCGCAGGGCCAGTCAAGACTAGTAATGTCGTTCCCCTTATTCTGTCCTACCGCAAAGGCATCCAGCGTGATCTAGCAACAAGAAAAGAGCTTGGGTTGCGAGCCAGACAGCAGGAGCGGAATATGGATGCTAACACCGAGGCTCTGTCTGCGGAGGCGGCCGAGCTGAGACGCAGGAAAGCACCTGAGATGCCTGAGCATTCACACTCTCTAGCAAGGATCGTCAGAGAAAATTGGATCGGTGATCCGGCCTGGGTCGAAACCATTCTACACGGCATCCCGCCGACGGAAGGGACAGGCCCAGAACTATCACAAGACGATATCGAACTGGATAGTCCTTCAAAATTGCTTGGAGACCTAAAGGCGAAGGTCGAGGCACAAACTGCGCGATTACAGCACTGGCAATCATACTTGGAGACCTTGCAAGGACGTCGACAAAAACAGCCTCCGCAGCAGCCGACCGCTCAGCAGTCCCAGTCAAGGCCCATACGTTTTGGAAAGCATCAAAGCCTGGTCGCTGGAGACCACGGTTCAACAAGCCTAACAGCACCAAATTTCGTAGGATATGACCTTGGCCAAGAGCTGGTACCTCAACACACTACGCTCCTGCAGTCTCTGGATCGTGAGCTGAAGCTAGGCCGTCGCAAACACGTGATAACCCCCAAAGACCGCTCAACAAACCCATCTGAAGTGAAGCAGGCAAGCTCAAAGATCGATGCCAAGAACGCGAGGCCCCTGCTGGCTCGGATTGCTAGCAGTAGCATGTCGTCTGACGTCTCGAGTCAGCGGACGGTGGTAGACGAAGATATCACGAGGCCGAATTTCAACAGTCGGTCCTCATCGTCATCTGACGCACACAGAGACCTTGTCAGGTCGTCCATCGACAGTCAAGAATTCCCTGCAAGGCCGACAAACGCGATCGACAGCACCGACGTCGAAGCCCGAGCAGGGCAGCAATCACTCCTAGACAGGACAAGAGCATCTCTAGCACAATTCGAAACACCAAGAAATCGTCCGCAAGAGTTACCACATGTCACAGACCAGGCCAAAGATGTGTCCAAGCCTGTAGTCACTGCACGACCAGCAGGACAACAGTCGGACAGAGCGTCGCTACTCGAGCGGACTCGTGAGTCGATGTCTCTGTTGACTAATGTTCTTGATGAGAATCACCGGTCTGTGCCGACCAACAAGTCAAGCAAACCAACACACGCCAGAAGCAAAACAGCCATCCACGTACCACAAAGACCTAGGCTGGAACGAGCGTGGTCAGAAGAGTCAATTGCTTCAAACGTCACGAAAGAAGACAATCTCAACTTTGAAGCCGATTATGAAAGCGTTTTCAAGAGCAGGCCTCGCCTCGCAATGTCACCTAACCTGAGCCCACAGCGTACCGGAGGTGATCTTTGGCTGGAGAGCCTGCTAGAAGAAGGTATGAACAAGCTTACCATCGATTCCAGTCCAGGTAGTTGATACGAAGCCACTTGCACTCTTATTAGGTCGCCGTACAGAAGCAAGGAGACTTTAGTTATTTAACATGTACCTCGTTGTGACCCCATATTCTCGGGCCGAATCCCTTCGCTTGTCTATGCTATCTCTGCTCGGCCTTATGCTTATTGGGTAAAATGCTCGGTTCTTTGGCGGCTTTAGCGTGAGATCGCTCACGGCTCCACACACCTAGCCTGCGGGGCTGCAGAGAGTTCCCAGCTGTACAAATATAGGAGCCGACAACAAGGCAATGCCTGAGGATAGTCTGTTTCGCTCGTCAGTCGAGGGAGCGGAGAAGCAGCAAGAGCCAATCCGAACTCGGTCTGGCCTTTGGGTCAATAGCAACGGGTAAGAGTATCACACAACATCGATTCAGCTATTTCGCCGAGAATCCTGAGCTTAACTTTCGAAGCGCCTGAACCCAGCCGTTTGGCGTGTTCTTCTCTGACGCTACTGCCAGCGTAGATCGATTGGTTGTGTGGAGAAAGGTCCCTCCAGCCGTCAAGATACAATCCAAGCCGACGCAAATATGCTAGGGTTATGTATCCGCTCGAGCCTGCCTTGTAACGGGTATAAAGATCTTTGTGTCTAGTCAGTCACCTTGGCCTAGGCGTTTGACGTATCAGAGCAACCTGTACCATGTCGAGCTTATCTGTAGACCAGCAGGCACGTGCTGCTGAAGCGTACATCCTGCAAGAGCTCAGGAAGACGGAAGATGGACGGTCAATACTCAACGACGACGAGTTCCAGGCGAGACTGAACACGAACTTCATCACAGTTTTCGCGATCTTTGCCGAGCTGTATGGATATCGGAGGGACTGCCTCGATCAACTGGTCGACCTCATCCTGATGTGCGGGAAAAGTTGGCAGGCAAGAGATCCGGAACTGAGGAAGATTGACAAGCAACGAGAGCTCGATCCGGAGTGGTATATGTCAAATCAGATGCTCGGTGGAGTCTGCTACGTCGATAGGTATGCAAAGAACCTCAAAGGCATCAAGGCGAAGATCCCCTACTTCAAGGAGCTGGGTCTGACGTATCTGCACTTGATGCCACTTTTTCTCTCACCAAAACCACTCAACGATGGAGGCTATGCGGTGTCCAGTTACAGAGACGTCGAACCAGATTTAGGAGACATCGACGAGCTCAAGGAACTAGCAACCGAGTTAAGGAAAGCCGGGATCAGCTTGGTAGTGGATTTAGTGTTCAATCATACCTCAAACGAACACGTGTGGGCGAAGAAAGCAGCGGAAGGGGACCCTGAGCATGCCGCAATGTACTGGATGTTCCCTGACTGCAACGTACCAAGCGCGTTCGAACGATATACCAGAGAAATCTTCCCCGACGACCATCCCGGGTCTTTCATTCAGCTACCGGACGGTCGTTATGTCTGGTCGACTTTCTACCACTTCCAATGGGACCTGAACTATTCCAACCCAACAGTATTCCGAGCAATGGCCGCGGAAATGCTGTATCTAGCGAACATCGGTATAGACTTCTTCCGAATGGACGCCGTCGCTTTCATGTGGAAGCGTATGAACACGGTCTGTGAGAACCTACCCGAAGTGCACAAACTCCTGCGAGCCTTCAACGCTCTCTGCCGGATCTCTGCGCCCTCAGTGCTCTTCAAGTCGGAAGCCATTGTCCACCCCGACTTCGTCGTCTCCTACATCGACCGACAGGAGTGCCAGCTCTCGTACAACCCCCTACAGATGGCCTTGACGTGGGAAGGCCTCGCCACAGGAGAGGCATCCATGCTCTCTCAAGCCATCGAAAGGAGACACAACATCCCTCGCGGCTGTGCTTGGGTCAACTACGTACGATCTCACGACGACATTGGCTGGACGTTCTCCGACGAAGACGCTCTCGAGCTGGGAAAGCTTGGAAGCAACCACCGAAAGTTCCTCAACGCGTTCTTCGTCAACCGCCATCCAGGCTCATTCGCTCGTGGCGTCCCCTTCCAGGACAACCCGCGAACGGGCGACTGCCGAATCTCGGGAACAGCAGCATCACTCGCCGGGCTCGAGTCCGGATACGACGGCGCGCTCGAGCGCATCCTCCTCTCCTTCTCGATCGCCATGTCCACCGGCGGCATCCCGCTGATCTACCTCGGCGACGAAGTCGGCCAGCTAAACGACTACAGCTACCTCAACGACGCCTCCAAGATGGACGACTCAAGATGGGTCAACCGACCGTTCTACCCCGAAGCAAACTACGCGCAGCGCCACGACCCCAACACGACCCCCGGCAAGGTGTACGCCGGCGTCAAACACCTCATCTCCCTCCGCAAAGCGACGGACGAGCTCGCGGGCGGGCGGGCGATCGGCTTCTTCACGGGCAACCCGGCAATCCTGGGCTACCAGAGACCCGGCGTCAGCAGCACGGTGCTGTGCTTGTGCAATTTCTCCGACCAGATGCAGTGGATCGGCAGGGACAGGTTCATGGGGATGCCGGAGGAGGCGCACGACTTGATCACGGGGTACATGGTCAATGTGAGGAAAGCGGGCATACACATGAAACCTCATCAGTATATTTGGCTGAAATACTGAGGGAAAACACCACTTGTGTCTCCCATTCCATCTACTTTCAGGCGTTGACGGAGATGGGCTGTATGTAGGGTGCGTTGCGCGCCCGGGCGTTTCACATTGCGTCCTAGGTCAGGTAGGCACTCGTGCACCGTGCGCTTCCGCTCGCGCAGCCCAGTGTGTGTACTATAACTCACTTCGATGGCTCAGGACGTCTGCGGCTTTGTTGCTTCCTGCTCCTTGCGCGAGACCCCTGGTACTTGGAGCGATTGCGGGCTTGCAGTGCGAGTCGTCTGTCACGTTCTCCAGGGCAGGTGGAACTTGACTGGATATGCTCTCCGGACAAAGCTGGGTTAGAAGCCGCAGGTCGCCTGCAGGGACGAGACAGATAGATACGTGCTGCAGTGGCTTGCTGGAAGCGGTCGTGTGCGAAGTGGTTACATAGTACGGAAGGATGAGGTTGGTGGCTATGGCCATACAGATGTATGCAAGGTATGTCGTTGTGCTCCAGTACGCTTTGCAAGGCGAAGCGGGATGAGACGAGATGAGATAAGATGTACTACTCGTTGAATAGTACAGGGAGGCTCGTTCAGAGATATCTTCACGTGTCACAGTGGGCCTTCACCTGTGCAAGTCATCAAATACTGCCACCGCTATCGAATTTTCCCTCTACTATACAATACTCGCTTGCTATGCTACTCGAAACCATTTTCCAAAAGACGTTACTCAAACTCCAGTCATCAGACTCGTAAGGTCATTAGTTCTCCAATGCTAGTCTCTTCTTTCCTGGACTTCTGCTCTTGCCCCTGTCCCTGCTCGGGCTCTCAGGCTGACTGTATTCCAACTGTCCTAGCCCATGCGGGCCCTGTCCGACGTTCCAACCGTATTGCTGTGGCGTTTGATATGGCAATCCAGGCGTCATGGGAAACTGACCCATTTGAGCAGCATGTTGAGCCGGATGCATGCTGAATTGGCCCGATGGTTGACGGTATGAATCCTGGTGCTCTTGCGATCTTCGGTAGATTGTGAAAGTTGCATTATTGACCAGCAGTGCCACACCAACAATCAAGAACGAGAATACCATTGTCTTGAGGGAGATAGGCTCGACGAAGCTGTTGAAGATCTCGGCAAAGGTGTGCGCGCTTAAACTTGCTCGTTTGACTGCGTTGGGATCTCGGTTCATACAAAGCTCCCAGTTTGCACAGACTTGTTGGAGGGCTGGAAGTCTGTCGCCTGCGCCGCATCTGTTGTCGATGTAGTTCTTCGAGCACGCGGTCATCTCTGCTAGGACCTCTTGCATGGCGTCGTCAGAGGCTTTGTCGACATCTGCGCGGATGGTGGCCCAGAAGGAGTAGAACATGTAGAGACAACCGAAGAGGATCATGGCGTTGAAGAATACTTGGAGATACTTGGCGATGATTGAGGGTGCATCGGGGTAGGTGTGGATAAATGTGAAGAGGCCCGTTATCCAGCCGACTTCTTGCACTGGTTGCTGAGTAGTTTTTTGTTTCTTACTCGTGTTTCTGGGCTCATCGTCATCGTCGCTGCTGTCTTCGGACTCTCGTCTTGCTCGAGCGAGCTGTTTTTCGAAGGTCTGTGCCTGCCGCCTTTTCTTGTGTACTCGCTTTGCAGGCACATCGCTAGTTGGCTTCACTATCTCGCCCTTGCCTGACTTTGGTGCGAACCTGCCAAAGAAATTCGACAAGGAGCTTCGCCTCGATTTCTTGAATTGGATGGGGATCGGAGGGAGCGGCTTGGCATTTGGCGTGTCTTCATCTTCGGTAGGGGCCATTGGCGACGACTCTGGGCCGGACGAGAAGTCGAGGTCGTAGCCCTTTCGAGGAGTAGTGAAGGAGGGTGCTCGAAAGGGAGATGGAGGCATGTTCTTGGACGGGCTGTTGGAGAAATAGGTCTTGCCATTGGGCTCTCTCGATGACGGATAATTCTCCTTGTCTGGCGAGTTGAAGGCAGAGCGCGACCCTTGCTCAGTTGTCAGATCTGGGAGAGGGAGGGTTGAGAAGATGGACTTCGGATCAGTCTTACGTTTCTTGTCATTGGCCATGGCGAACTTGTGGAATGGGGAGGATGGGTCGACAGGTCGGGTTGTCTGCCATTGATAGTCCATGGGACTTTCGTTGCCTCGGAAAGCCATGGTGTGGGTGGTGATGGTGCAGAGACAGGCTGATAATCAAAGTTTGGGGGGTGTCAGTGCAAGAGAACCCAGATCGCAATGTCAACAAACATGCGGCTTATCTAATCCACCACTTAACGCGTGTGGCGCACTCGTCGCGTCTCTTCTACCTGTGACCCTGAGTGACCTTTTGAGATAGTAAACGCTGCACGTTACTCCATTGCCTTGGTGCACAATGCCGCAGACTGACGAGGCCGCTGCGTGGTTTTCTGCAGTTTACGAGGCGGTTCAACAAATACCTTACGGCAAGTGTACGTCTTATGGCCACATCGCAGCACTTCTAGGCTATCCAAAGCGAGCCAGGCAAGTTGGCGTGTGCCTCAAAAATCTCCCAGCATACGACGAGAACAATCCAGAGCAGTTTGAATACCACAGTCAAAACGTACCGTGGCAGAGAGTTATCAACTCCAAAGGTGGCATCAGTCCTAGAGGGGACGGTGGATCTGGAGCGAACAGACAAGTCCAGAGACTGAGGGCCGAGGGTGTGGAGGTCGAAGACGGCAGAGGTGCTGACGAAGCTTCAGTCGATTTGAGTCGCTTTGGCTGGTTCCCTAAAGATCTGCCAGACGAGCCAGGCGATGAAGCTTGACTACGATACGAAGGAGCGTACTTGTAAACAATAGGGACACGAGACAAACCACTCCTTACCCGAATCAACGCGACATGATGCTGTAATACGCTGTCCTTAGACAGTCGCGGACTCGGGTACGAAAGTGGCTTGAGGCATCTCTATCACCAACCAGCATGGCCGAAGTCCGTAGACTGGACGTATCATCTAAAGGATATACTGAAAAGCCACCAAATCGAGCTCGTTTCTAATACGTCTATGTATTGTAATATTGGATTCTAGAGGTACTACCTGCTCTTGACCATCAATACAACAGGTCGATGCTCCGCCAGGTGACACCCAACGTAAGAGGCTATTCCTCAATGCCGACACAATCCTTAGACAAGTAAACCACGTCTTCACAACGGAAGAGGTTGTTGGGCGCACCACGTTGCCGGGTTCGGACGGGAGAGACGAAAGGAGCAGGATCAGGCCGGGTAAACGACGTCAACACAAGGCTACCGCTCGAACCGGAGTGTCACATGCCTTGTCATGATGCCTGCTAAGCTGTAATGGCCTGTTGATCGCAATCACAAGACCTTGTGTCGAAGCATTCTCCTCACTTCACTCTCAATGTGCTTGGAGACTGACCTCATCTTCAGGCTCTACCGGCACATGGTTCAGTACGAAGTGGTTCGTGGTTCAATTGAGCTCGACGGGTGCGTGCAGCAGATCGGAAGCCGTGCTGTGATTCGCTCAAATTGGTTCCATGCTTATCTGGCTGATCATTTGATTAGGCAACTGCTTTGGTGCTAAACAAAGGCAACCGATGATCCGTCTGCCTGCATCTGGAGCTCATCTCCACATCCCCCCCATCAACATCTCATCTCATGCCTCGGGCTAATGACGAACCCGGAGTCATCAAACCAGTGCTGCGCCGCCTTCAGCCGCCTGCAATCAAGCTCACCAGCGAAGCCACTATAGATAACGACACTCTATCGCCGCCTTGGTCAATCAGAAGCCCAGCACTGACCACGGCTTCCCATGCATGACTCCTCATCTTGCTTCCTGCTATTGCCTGCCTTGATCCTGATTCAATCACCAGTCACCTTTCCCCCGGTGGCCCCCCAGTGACCTGGTCATAAGTACCGCGTCTGTTCTTTGTCCTATCATCGCAACCTCCTTTGTCATACCTGCCTACGTTGTACTTAGTCTTACCCGTCCAATCGTGCTTGCTCTAGCACGACAGCGACCTCTCGGATAAGCAGCTTCTTGCAGCTTCTACAGCCTCCTTATCGACTACAACCTTACATCCAGCTACAAGCCAACCTGTACATCTTCTATCACAGCACAGTATACCAACACCTTATTATCCACTCCTTAGTCTATATCATCTAGCACCACAATGCCTGCCGTCCCAACCTCAGACCTCAGATCCGAAGCCAAAGCTCACAGACGCACCAAGACCCAAACCACCAAGTGGGCTCGAGGTGGCAGGGTAGCACCAGGCAAGAGCTGCCCCCACGATTTCAGCCTCAACAACAACGCCTCCTGCCCAGACTGCACCGCCCGTCCCGCGTCTGCCCGTAACTTCGGTACCCATTACTTCGCCCGTGCTGAACGAGCGACCATCCACGCAAATACAACAGCCCATCGTCAGGGCCACCTTGCCAAGAGAGTGCTGCAGAACGATCTCAATGAGGTGACAGGCACCAGCGATACTGGCAGCAGCGATGAAGAGGTTGTTGGTAACAACGAGGCAACTGCGGTACCTGAGGTGGAGGCCCAGATCCTGTACAGCTTCGACTCGCGAGGACCGAGTACTGGGGCAGATGTGCTCAGTAACGCTGTCATGCAGGCTGTGAAGAAGTTCGAGAACAAACAGACTGAGCAGTTGGTCAAGAATGAGTACGATCTTGTTATGGATGGCAAGGACGATGAGATCGCCTACGCTGGAGATGCAGAGGATGACTTCGAGCTTGTCGGCTACGGAGACATGCATTGAATCTGGGTTCGTTCTTGCTCGCATTCTCTGCTGTGTACGGTCTGGCCGGGTCTGGCGAATGGTTACTACTCTTGGTGAAATGGAATGGTCTGTTGCTTACAACATATGATACCCTGGGATGTTATGTTCATTAGGGAAGGCAGAGTCTTGCTTGCTTGCATTCATTGCTAGTCTATGACTATGGAGTCTTCTCAAGGATATGAGACATGGCGAGGGTCAATTGCTCCTCTACATTAATACAGAGTCGAGCTTGCTTTTGGTATTGAAGATTGATTACGTTGCTAGTATTTGCTTGGTCCTTACGACGAAGTCCTAATACGATGACATGAAATATCCACTATTGTCCTCTGTTCGTATGATCGTTTCAATCTATGCCGCCTGCCGCCACTCAATACTCCATCCGACAGACACTGCCGTATCGATGTCTGTAATGCAGTGTACGGTTGCTCGAGCACGACTGATCACTGGGCCTCTGTGGGCGGCCGATAGTTTCCGAGCGCAGACGGCCTTTCAGCTTCCATTCCCTGCCGACCAACATCCTTCTCAAATGAACATAATTCAACTGTACCATCACTGGCTGTAGCTGTGGGCCTCAGTCTCCACTGAACGTGCTATTCTCCTGGCCGTGCCGATCGATGTCCCTGCGCCATGATGTGCCCGAAGCTGGTGTCTAGCTCTCTATTCATGTCCGCTTCCGATACGCGGGACCGTTCTTCGTGAGAAAGGCAGAATATGCCTCAATCACGATTAGTTCTTCGGTGCCGAGCTTGGCCATGCCGAAGAAGTTCACCGTTGACTTGGAACCACTGTCGGTGGTGCTCTGGCGTGCGCCGCGTGCTTCAACAAGTGCTCCCTTCCTGTTTGTTTTGCTCTTGGCTGTTGTGGGGCTGGATGAAGGCCTGTGTTTTGAACAGCGAACTTTGAGTTGTATATAGATGTCGCATTGCGAGACACTAAAGCTGTCATGCATCGGGCACAGCTAACACGTTGGGTTTAAGTTGAGGGTCCCCATGTAAGTCGACGAATATCCATGCCCATTCGGGACGTATCTCATCCTGCTTCATCATCGAAATACCCTTCATCCGTATCATGGTCGTCAACGATTTCAATCTTGGAGCCTAATGCCTGCTGACCTTCTCTTATCATGTCTTGCAATTGTGCATTCAGTCTCCTCAGGCTCTGATCTTGCCTTTTGTCCTCTTTGCGCCTCTTTCTCTGGTAAGACTCTATCTCGGGAGAAGCTGGGGAGGAACAACCAACGGCTAGAGACGTCTGCCTCCTACTGGGTGAAGCAACTGATGCTCTGGAGCGCTTGCCGGTGCTGGGCGGTCTTGTGTAGATAGTGGCTACGCTGGTGGTTCGTCTGGGTGATGCGAAAGAGGCGCTCTGGCTTGTCGGTGCTCGGACCGGCTGTGCGAAGTCGTATCTTCCCGATCCTGCCATGGACGTCTTCGACCTCTGTCGGACTGGACTTTGATCATGGTCTTGTGGCTGGCTGTGCTCGACGAACACCCAGTTGTTCTTACTAACCGAGTCTTCAGAGACGTGTCGGCTGTTGATTAGTGGTGTTGTGTTGGATTGTGTCGGCTCTACGGACTGCTGCTTTGCGCCATCAATAGAGTGCCTCCCGCTTGGGTAGCTGCCCGGGATACGTGCTCTCTTTCTCAAGAAGCCGTCAGTTGTGTGACTTGGACTGCGGCCCATCACTGCTTCCGCAGAATCGGTGTATGCCTGGCCGCCTCCAGCGTGAAACCCCTGGAAAGTGGTGTTCCAGCAGAAGTTGAAGATCTTCCCAGCCAACCCTCCTGTCAATGCCCAAGCAGCTTTTTTGAGGTACCAGCCATTGTCACTTGCGGTGTACTGCTGGTCGTGCGATGTTTGACCCTGCTTCATGCCTGATACCGTTTCCCCTTGGTCAGGTCGCGATATGCCTGATGGTCCTGCAAATCTATTGTGCCTGTAGTCCCTCTCGGCATCTAGCTCGTCCGCACGTTCCAACCTCTGTTCGCTCCATACGCCAGGTGTATCAAGACCTCCAAACAAGCAGTAATCTGTGTTGGCAAGTGGTGTAGGTGTTGCGCAATCAAGGCTAGAAACTGAGTTGAACAGGTCGTATGATGAAGATGTGGAGGGAGTATCTGTGAATTGGTGCGGGTTGATCCTTGGTCTCTTCCTTGTAACGGCACTCATCGTTGCGCGTGTCTGGTGATTAGATTGGGAACTGTTGTCGAAATGGTGTCGGCTGATTTAGGCTGGTGGTGCTCCAGACTTGTGCTATGTGCTGGATCGCAAAGTGAAGGTCAACAAAGTGCTCGACAGTGGCAGCATCGCGGTAGTGCGTCACCACGTAAAGAAATAGGGATACCGTGTCGCAGGATATCGCAACTGGCAGCCTGTATGCTAGTGACACAATATGTCCTAATATATTGGCTGGCAGCGGGAAACCTCAGGCGTGCCTAGCTTTGCCTGTAGCGAGTGATGCAGTTGCGGGGACCTTCTAAAACAGCAGGGATCAACCTTGGCTAGAGGCATCGCCCGGTTGCCTTGACAACGATGTTAGGGGCGAGAGACCCTTTCCTTCCGAAGTTGCAAGCTACGAGACCATGGACATAAAACGTGCAAGCATCAAGCGCTCTGTAATTATTGAAAGCTTCTGCCTCGATGTTATCTAGATCAGCAGAAGGGTAACCACTAGAGGACGCCCCGCCCGACCATGCCCCTCCACAAACGCCTCATCAGTGCAACGTACTCACAGCAATAAGCTGATCGCTAACTCCACATTGCCCTGCGCTTGCTGCAGAGCTGTCACAGCTTCCTGTCTCGAGAATCCAAGCTCGGTCACCTGCGCAATCGCTTGCTCGCTTACCCCGGACGGCAGCTGTGCTGCAGGAGCCTGCTGAGCTCGTGGTGCCGATTGCTGAGATGGTTGCTGGTTTGAGAAGACGTTCCCTGAAGACCCCTGTGGGTGTATTTGTATCCTCGAGCCACTCCCAGTGGAAGATTGGGCCGGTGCAGAACTTGAAGGAGTATCAGCGGTCGACTTGACCGTGCCTGATGTTGCGCCGATTTCAGTGCCACCGGGACCCTTTACAGTCGCCTCGTCGTCCATGGCGGCTTCGAACTCTTTCGGCGTCTCGTTCTCCGACAAGAAGGGGATAGTGTCAGTTTGTATGCGTAGAACATTGTCTTTCAGATCTATGCACATCTGGTGCCTCTTCAACATGTCAAGCCCCAGCAGTAGATCGACGCCTTTACCCTCCATGACTGTGAAACTGCTAGCCAAGTTGAATTGGCCAATCTGAATGTCAGCAGAGTGCACTCTGCCCAGAATCTTCGCTGTGCCAACACCACGAGCTATTCCACCATAACGTCTATCGATAAGTCGCATGATCCCACAACGCTCAGCAGCTTCTGGTGACATAATGGTCGTCTGGGCTCCTGAATCGACAAATGCCTTTATGGGATGGTTGTTGACTATGACATCGATGTAAAGCATGATGACCCTACCAAATGACTCGGGGTTTTCGTCCAGCGCTTTCCTCATGTTCTCAATGACTCTTTCCTGCCGGATGATCTCCTCGATCTTCGCTTGTGCTTCGGCATTGAAAGGATCCGAGTCGAGCAAGGCCATCATCTGTTCTTTTTCTTTCTGGGCATCGATATGCTGCTGTTGCCTGTCGTCGAATATTCTCTTGAATCGCTCGGCATCACCAGTTGCATGCGCCAACTCGGGGTCTCTATTCCGTACATCTGCCATCAATCCGGCGTCATTCAATATCTGTAATCGTAACGTCTCTGCATCTGGAATCGCATTCGGACCTTGTCCTGCTCTCCGCTGTGTGTTTGGTCGCGCATTCTGCGGTCGTTGCTGAGGCTGCGCAGGTTGCGTGCGTATGACCAGGCTCATGACATCGCCCTCGCTAATTCCCAGCGCTGTGAGCGTCTGAGCTGTATTCGTGACCGGTTGACCATTGTGCAGAAAGTGCTGCGCAGCAGGTGGGATACTGATCTCGTCCTCGATGAAGCCTTTGACTGCCTCAAGAGACATGTCAGGGAAGACCTCGAGCGCTATGAAGTCCTGTTGGACCTGCACGTCTGATGCGGCAACTGAAACTGATATCCTCATCTTGCCACTCGTCTCTTCACAGTGTTGATGTAAACGGGTGTGTTACTGGAGGTTCTGGCTTTGTGTGCGGGAGGCGATAGGTGAAGACTGAGAAAGTCAACGGTCGACGGGAAGCTGCAGCACCAACGCAGAACACGATAGAATACAATCGAAGAGCACGTTTACGCTCTGTGAGTTGGTTGTTTGCTTCAAGTTGCCGCTCTGGTAACCACGAAAGCGTATGACATATGTTAACGCGAGGGAGCAGCCTAGCTTCACTTTTGACGAGGGTACGTGAAGCTTAATAATATGTTGCCACCGGGACAAGGCCTGCTTTATTCGGGCACTGTGTTACTTGGTAATGTACGAGATGATAAGACACCTCGAACGGGGAATATATTGATTATGCTGCTGGCAAGCGAACTGCAGGCGCCTTTATCTACTGGCAGCGTGTAACCCGAAAACAAAAGAAGTGAGGCTACCTAACATGGCAGTGAGATCGACAGGGACGCGGGCGATTTCAGGTTTCGCGTGCCTCGCCCGCAGTGGCACAATTGGAACTAGAATTTTAAGCAGACGAAAGTCGCTTGGCTTGGGCCGGTACGCCTAAGATCTTAGACCCGAACTAGCTTCAATTTCCAGGCTCTCAGCGTCGTCGCGCCTGGCAGACAAGGCGTTGGAGTTCCCTAGCAACTCGATGCTTCATCCCACGTTGAATGCTGCTTGACCGCTTTCCACTCGTGCTTTGGTTTGCATAGTCGGCGATAGCATCATCTTTTAGTTACCATCCTACGTGCCGCATGATATAAACGCCTTACCTTTCATTGCTCAGTATACTATCTGATTTTGCACAAATACAAGCATATGAGAAAATATTGATTTGATTGGCTACTCGAAGTTTGTGTGGGAAATCTCAGATCTTCTTCACTGTCGCTCCAAGACTGTCGCGCGACATTCCCGCATAAGCCAACCACGCTTGAAGTCACGGCACTGCATTGTTGTTACAGCGTCTTCAACGGTCAGTCCGGATTCACTGGACATCATGAGTTCAGAAAACAAAGGGAACGACAGCACAAAGCAACAAAGTGAGGATGACTTCGAGACTGTGAACCACGAGGACGCCGAGACCCCAGGAAACACCGAGCGTAGGAGCCCCACCGCAACAAAGGACGATCTCAGCTTGACGCGCTTCGACAATCGCAACCAGGAAGAAGAAGACGATGACAGTGACGATGAACCTGCTATGGCACATCATCCAATTTTCGGAATGCTTGCCGGCCGCCTAGGTCAGAGGCGACGTGGGTCCACTCACAAATACGACAAGCTGCATCCCGAGAACCAGGTTCTTAGTCTTGCACATCTTGACGACTGTGTTGAAGTAGAGAATAGCGCGTTTCCCGAGAATGAGAGAGCTTCTCGAGAAAAGGTAATTCACATGCTCAGATCACATTGATGACCTATCTGACAATCTCAAAGTTCGAATACAGACTATCACGATGTCCTGAGTTGTCGCTGGGCATTTTTAGTCAGCCAACGAAAGCTGAAGTTGAGAATGGCGCTACCAAGAAACGGACGCTACTCGGGCACATCATCGCTACGAGAACAGCGGCGCCTTGTGTGACTGACGCCAGCATGGACTACCCCAAGGACTGGAAAACCAACAAGACGACACTACCGAGGCCGGGCGAAACAGAGACCATCGGCCATCAAGACGTCGGTGGTACCGTCTGTATACATTCCATCGCTGTTCGGCCGGAGTATCAGTCTATGGGTATCGGTAGTGTTCTATTGCGATCATATCTTCAGCGGATCAAAGACGCCAAGATAGCAGACAGACTTGCCTTGCTCGCGCACGACGATATGAAGAAATTCTATGGCCGGTTCGGCTTCGACGACATGGGCTCGAGTCAAGCCACCTTCGGTGGAGGCGACTGGAACAACATGGTAAGTGATACTTCTCCAAGCCTATACTCCTCAGTCATCGGCACCATCCGCCCTTTACTTCTGGGCCGGCTGCTCACTTACTGACACTCTTTTGCCAGATACTCGAACTCTCGGATCTACAGGACGACTAGAAACGTCCTGAGGAACGTGTGAGGACGTTCCCGAACTACAGAATATGTAAAAAGCTGGTCCAGAAAGCGCTTCGTGTCAGTGATGAGAAGTGGACGAGAGCAGCTATGTGGGTGTAGCGAGGGAAGCGCTGTTTCGAGGATATGCAACTTGCCGTGGTCCACGCTGTATGACACCTGTTGAAATGAAAATGCTGATGGCTTGCGATACCATCAAGACTCGGATCAATTGCGTGACATGAATAGAGCGTACTGACGAGAACAGCAGGGCGAGGGTAGGACTACCCCGGAGCAGCTTCTGACAAGCAGACCTACGACCACTTGGTCCTCGAGATCTGACGAACCGATTTGGCAGAATATCACGGGACGTGGATAGGTAATGGTCTGTTCTCAGAGGCAGTAGCATCTTCAACAAACTACGTCTATTGTGCCCATTTCCTCGCTCTGAATTGACCGCTCCGGCAACACATGCGTGGCATCTCGTGATAGTCAACATTCCATGTAATTCTGCCCTAGACTAAGACCCGACGACGACTCCGTGCCTGTTCCAGCAGACGCCACACCACAGTCTCGAGGGCTGGCTAACGTTGTCGACTTGGCAGAAATCGTCAGCAAATGCCGACAGCCTACTGAAGATGTCCGTGATGTCGGAAGCATGTTGTTGTCTTTAACTTTCACGGTGTCCATCCAGTCGAGAGCAAACGCATCTCACCCACTGCTGTTATTGAGCAGGTGCACACTTTCTATCCAAGGCACACGCTGTTCCTTTGTGAGATCCCGCATTCCTTCTGACACCCATAATTAATTGGAAAACAGGGAGGGGGCAGCGGCTTCCATATTGTGTAGTCTGGAAATACGTTTGAGCAAGAGACAGAGCTAATTCATGCTAGACTTTAGGGCTGACAGAGACTACAGCACGTCATGCTAGCAAGGTTAGACCAGAAGGATAGTAGAAGCCCTCCACTTCCGGGACTACACCCGTCGTAGGGGAACTACAAATCCACATTCGGTGGTTCAAGCCCACATGATGACCAGTTTGACCATGGCAATGCGTGAGTTCAAGCGAGCGGAATCTTCGCAATACGGCGCAGTCGCTTCACAATGGCAATGCACGAACCAGAAAAGGTTTGGATACGGCGTGTGGTTCAGCCGGTTCTGTATTGTATGCTGACATGGCGGCACTGGATCTATCCTGCCACACCCTCTGCTGCATTTGCTACCAAGTGCAATTCCGGACATCAGTCTTTGCAACATGATACGACCAAAACCATGAAGTTTGGCCTCGATTGTGGCAATTTGAGATGCAAGGTTAGCTCCACCCCGAGTCGATCCGACGATTTGTTCTCCACTTGCTCGATCGTGCATCATCTTGCGACAAGCTTTTCGAGCTTCTTTCTCGACCTCGTTTTGATGTCACGATCCATCCCTCAGCATATCCGTGCCATTTGGCCTGCGAACGAATGCGGTAATAATAGCTTCACGATGGGACGATTAGCGAAATTCAGATCGATTGTCATCCTCATCCGGAATTGCAATACCCGTCTTCCGCTTTCTCTATCAGACCCGTGGAACAAGGCACGGCTAGCCGCAGAAGTTTGTATGGGACGTACCTACCATTGCTGATAAGAGCGCACACTCTTACACTGAGCCTTGATCGACGTTACTCGCCATATTGTAGTGCTGACACGCTAGCACACCTCATCCGGGCGTTCACAGCTTTCTCATGGCAGAATTGCCCTTGAGCAGCTTGGATCTTATTTTGCCAGTGGTCGGGTTTTTGGGCAAGCGAGTTTCGGCTAGGTAGAGCACCAGGATCTTGGTTGTCAGAGGTTGTAAAAGTACCAGTGCGTTGAGATTTGCACGATTGACAAGGATACTGCTGCAGGGCCGCCGCTACTGCATTGTACAGATATCCATTAGCCGACTTCTTCAGTCACAGACCATTGGCGCGGTACACTCAGCGCTACCTCTATTAATCACCATCCTTCCTGCAATTGTCATGGCCAAGGCTGAGGGACATGTGTTGATGTGCTCAATCCAAACTGAAAGCCACAATATGTCCCCACCTGTGTGTCGAAAGTGGCGGCCAGCGTTATCAGCTCATGGTACCTGAACCCATCTTCTCATGGTAATGCCTCCATTCCTATCACCGGAAGGCTGATAGTAGGCGAGCACGGCTGTGCCGGTAATATCCTGTTCATGTCGCCGTAACAGGGTCTGGTCTCGTATTGTAGCTTCTACATAACGGCCGACAACTCCAAGATGTCACGGTGAAATCTGCTCAGTGCTCAACTTGCTCACAGGAAAGGAAATCGGCAGCATGCTAGCGTTGCAAGTCATCCTACTCTCTCTGATAGCGTCTGTCAGTGCCGTAAGGCTAGTCAAGCACGATGAGAGCTTCGTGCCCGACGTTGTTCTCCGGCTATCAGTTGCCACTATACAGCAAGACTGTCAGGCGAGGCTGAGCGTCGTCGTCAACGGCACTTACCCAGGACCACCAATCTACCTCGAACCGGATGTGACCACATGGATTCGAGTGTACAATGATGCCGACGTCAACTCTACTATAGTATGGTCAAAGTCGAAATATTCTAAGTGATCTGGACTAATTGGTTTTGTAGCACTGGCACGGCCTGACACAGTCAACAGCGCCCTTCTCTGACGGAACTCCACTCGCCTCGCAATGGCCTATACCGCCAGGTCACTTCTTCGACTATGAGCTACATCCCGAAGCCTCTGAAGCTGGTACACACTTTTACCATTCGCACGTCGGCTTTCAAGCCATCACAGCATCAGGCGCTCTCATAGTTAAGGACGCCGGAGATCCACCTTACCAGTATGACGAGGAGTTGATCGTCGGTATCGGAGACTTCTACCCTGAGGATGATCATGAGATCGAAAGCATGCTGACTGCCGTCCCCCATCAATGGACTGGAGACCCCGCGGCCATCTTGGTGAACGGGCAAAGTGGTACTGCACCTACCGTTGACAACATGACGCCCGACTCGTCATGCCAACCTTACGTTATCAACGTCAAGCCCGATACTATGTACCGTATGAGACTAATCGGTGGCACTGCACTCTCCATGGTTACCTTTGCTTTCGATGAGCATCCGTCGCTCGATATCATTGAAGCTGATGGCTACTACACAGAAAAGTACACCACCGACCACATCCAGATCGACTCCGGCCAGCGATTCAGCGTTCTGTTCCAGACGAAGTCACAAGCCGAGCTAGAAAGCATGGGTACCAACCAGTTCTGGGTACAGTTCGAGACGCGTGAGTCACGTGGACGCCAACGCGCTTATGCTATCCTCAACTACGAAACCACGGTGTCGAAGAGGTCGGACGTCGTCCGTCGTGATAGACCGCATTACACCTGGGCTCCCGTTCAGAATCCCACCTCTGCTAGCGAAGTGCCACAGCCAACGCAGTCTAACGTCAACCAACAGACTCCATCGAATGCGACGCTCAAGTACAATGACATGCCTTACATTCCGTCGAACCCTCCTCTGGAACTCCCATATTCCGAAAGCTGGCTCGAATACTCCCTCAGGAACCTGCAGCAGCCTGGGTATCTTCAGCCAATTGCGTCGTCTGAAGTGACCCGTCGTGTCACGATTGGCTGGACACAGCTAGCTACTTCCAACCAACCAGGCCGGACAGTTTACCTCGCCTCGCTGCCTGGTCAAGATCCAGCAGCCGAGGAAGGCTATTCCTGGTTCGACATGTCGCCCTCGGGAGCATCGTATCCAACACCGTACCTGGTCGATATTTACAAGCACGGCCAAGCAGGGGCACCAGACTACGATCGCGCAATGCAAAATGGCGGGATCGATCCTGTCCTTGGTGCCTGGCCGGCAAAAGTCGGCGAAGTGCTTGAGATAGTGTGGCAGAATGAAGCCTCTGACACTAGGATTTACGGCGTGCACCCGTTGCACGCTCATGGGGGTCCGTACTTTGACGTCGGGTCTGGACCGGGCACGTACGATGCCGATGCTAATAATGCCAAGATGGCCCAGGCTGGATGGGAAGGGAGCCTCCGAGACACGACGTTGCTTTATGCGCCCAGTGCTACTGGTCAGCCGTATGCGGTTGATGGGTGGAGAGCATGGCGTGTTCGGATCACAGAAGCTAACGTTGGCGTGTGGATGATGCACTGCCACATCCTTCAACATATGGTTATGGGTCAGCAGACTACTTGGGTGTTTGGTGATGCGGATGCGATTATTCAGGGGAGCGATGGGTCGCAGGACAATGTGAGAGGGTACCTCACATACGGTGGAGATGTGGTTGGAAGTGAAGGGAACAAGAAGAGGGGGTTGGAGAAGAAGTGGCCGACTGTTGCTCACTTCTTCGAGACTGACGGCCCGCGTCGGGCTGCTGCCTAATTTGCTCGATGGTGTGTGCTAATGGGAAGGCCGGGTGAAAGTTCTGAGTAGTGTCTTTGGTACGAGTAATGATAATGTAATTAACTCCTTGGCATGGGCACCAACTTGTCTTGCAGACAGGAATGTAGTTCAATCACCAACACAGAGTTCCCTTGGAAATTATCGTCTTGCGCATCACCGGCGACTGCATCGGATATTGGTGGGGCGGAAAGTCACGCCCGAGATGGCCAACAACGTCATATTTGAGAATTGGGTTTGGGACGATGGCTGTGTTTATATGGCCCAGGGACGTCACTGGCGAAGGGCCTTCAGCTTTTTAGAACATTGACACTTCCTACACGAGCGAGCACGAGGCCTTGGACACTTACTTGGCAAGCGACCATCCGCTACTCACAACCTACAGCCTACCATACACATCAGAGCATAATTTATATCAATTCAGCTGGCACAACAGCCAAACATTATATCTAGACACACTCCAACAACACTCTGGCACTTGGACCTGTACCCTCGCAACCATGGCAGAACTCACGACTTCACGATATACAATCCGGTACGCCACTGAGCATGACATCCCGGAGATCCTGCGCATGATCAAGGAACTAGCATCTTACGAACGAGCTCTCCACGAGGTGCTCGCGACGGAAGAGAAGCTCTTTGAAACGCTGTCATTTCCAACCTCGAAGGACGAGAGGGTACGGACCAAAGCGGGTGCTGCGAAGACACTTCTTGTTATTCCGAAGAGTGACGCCCAGGCTTCGAGTACGGGGAGCAATGTAGCACAGGACGTTGCGGGCGGGCTTGAGCTTGAGACATCGAGCAACGCTGGGCCTGCGACGTCTGGAAACGGACAGCAGGACAGCAGTCAGACATCAGGCACGGCGAGCACAGTGGCACAGGAAGTGGCAGGGGGACTCGAGTCGGAGACTTCGGCCAATGCTGGGCCCATGGTGTCTGAGCCAGGAAGGTATGAAAAGGAGATAGCGTCCGGGCCGGCAAGCACAGTGGCGCAAGAAGTGGCAGGGCAGTTTGAGGTGGAGACATCGAGTAATGCTGGGTCGTCGAAAGCAGATCAGGGAGAGGCGAAAAAGGAGCAGGTGGCTGGGATGGCGCTTTTCTTCAACAACTACTCGACTTGGCTGGGGAAGCCAGGGATATTTCTCGAGGATTTGTTCGTGAGGCCAGTATTCAGGAAACAAGGGTATGGGAAGGCACTGTTGCAGGCATTGGCGAGGGAATGTGTGGCGAAGGAGTATGGAAGGTTGGAGTGGAGCGTGCTGAAGTGGAACAAGCCTAGCATCGACTTTTACGAGAGTGAGGTGATCGGAGCAGTGAGCAACCGGGAAGAGTGGGAAGGGATGCGTGTTACTGGCGACAAGCTGGCGAAGCTGGCGGAGAGTACTACCCCGTGAGAAGACCAGGCGAGAAGCGTCCAAGGCTAAGCCAGTAGTTTAGTACTCGTTTGAGGAAGCAGGGTTGAGCCTCGAGCAGCTCCCCCAAGCTAGAAAGTCTTCGTGCTTGTAGACAGCCTCATTGGAGACTCGAATAGCCTAGTGAAGCTCTGGTGGTTGCGAATGAGTTTGTTCTCTGAAAGGGACGCTAAAACGCGGCTCAGCGACATCCGGGGCGGAATCTCGGGCTTGGGCTCCGCTTTCCAGTTGGAGCGTAATTACTGCAGTTGCTTTGTCGCAGCGGCTGCAAGTTGCACCTCAACGCTCTGTTGCGCTACTCGTCGACTTGACCAACATTGCTCGAATTCATGTCGATGCCACGCTTTGTATAGCCGCTAGTAGCTCTCGCCAAACCCACCTCTCACCATGAATCGTCAACAAGGTAAGCTGCACCTGACACCTGATCCCTCCTTCATCCGACCGGCATGGCAGGGCAGGGCATGATCGTCGCTCCACCATCGCCTCGCCTAAGAGAATTGTCAACACAGAGCGACTGGCTGTGTGTCGCTGGACGCCATGGGGCTTTCAGTGACGGCACCGACATGTTGAGGGTACACCAACAACAGCGCACAAGTGTCGAGTGGTGGTGTCATTATTGCACGCCTACCGATAAGAGCAATTGCGACCTGCACCGTCTTCCTTCACAATCACATCACAGCCCCTGCAGAGTGAATGGTACAGCACTGGCATTCTACGGGGCGCTTAGGTCAAAGACGACATGTCGCAATATGATCTAGACAGAAGCCAGCCGTTGTACTGTCTGCTCGAGCAGGAAAACACGTGCCAGGCCAGCCTACCCAGCATGATCATGCGTGACCGGGTCCCGGGATTGCGCAGGCGCAGCTGCACACATCTAGCACTTACACCCGCCCGACCATAACCAATTCACTGACGTCTCCGTCTAGGACCGGCGCAACCACTGCGGAACCTGACCAACATGGCTGGCCCGTCGACGCAGTCTCGAAACAACACCCCAAGCAGTCGCCTCATATCCTCGACCAAGTCCAACGCCTGGGGCTCGAATAACCCATCCAACTCGACCTCGATACCACAATCGCAAGACTCAAGCAGTAGCTGGGCACAAGCCATGAATCCTCGTCCGAACACACAACTCGACCTCTCCTCGTCCTCTTTCCCCAGCCTGGCGGGAGGTGGTGGCCAGTCGCATCCTCCCGGCGCCTCGTCCAGTCAATGGCAGGCCGGCCCCCCGCCTCCACCGCGCGAACAGTCACAACCACCATCGCAAAATTCCCGCATCGTTCAGCAAAGACAGCAACCGCTCTCGGCAAGACGCGACGAAGGCTTTGCCAACGATTTTTCCTCCTTAGAACAGTCGTCGGCAAGATTCCAGTCCCATACGAGAGGAGCACCGCCGGGCCTGGCCCCCGTCGACGGCATGTCGCCCGACAGCAGTGTTCAAGCACGCAAGACCCCCATATCGCAAGGCGTGAACGGCAGTATAGGCCAGGAACGAGCCAACGGCGACGCAACCAGTGAATCGGCCGCATCGGCGATGCAGAATCAAGGCCGGATGAAGGACGCTTTCCCTCCCAGAGAACAGATGTCGGATATCACACAACAAGACCAGAGTCTCGAATCCATCTTCCACGGCATGTCGGAAAAGGACAAATGGGGCATAGCCGGATGGCACGCGCTGAACGACGGTCCCGCCGCCGAGTCCAAAGGCCTGTCGCGACAAGGAGACATGTCGAGCTTGGAGCACTACGCCGCGTCCGGCCAAGCTCTACTACGAAGCTACGCCGGCCCGTTCGCGCCACCCAACGCCTTCGCCCCTCGACCGCTCGACACGGACTACACCATCCCCGACTGCTACATCGTGCACAACGTGGCGCCCATCCAGCAGCGGATCAGCGGCTTCACCGAAGACACGCTCTTCTACATCTTCTACACCAGCCCCAAAGACATCATCCAGGAAGAGGTGGCGACGGAACTCATGTCGCGGAAATGGCGGTTCCACATGGGCGAGAAGATGTGGCTGACGCGAGACGACACGACGAACAACCCGGTCATCCTGGAGAAGGACGTGTGTGAGCAGGGCTACTACATCTGGTGGGACTTCCGGAACTGGAAGAGGATACGGAAGATGTACATTCTGCGGTACGAGGATCTGGACGACCATCTCAGCGGCGGGCGGAGTCTGGCCATGCCGGGCCTGTTTCAGGGCGGCATCGGGATGATGGGTGCGGGCGGCATGAACGGGGGCG